>PNEQ01096071.1:0-73079 GCA_003012365.1 Medauroidea extradentata
AATGACGGTACCGGACGGTACAAGAGGAGAGAGTTGTTGTGTTTGTCCGTGTGCAATAAATATGGGTTTCTGATAGTGACTGTTTCCTCATTGGTAATATGTAAGTTGTTATGTGTTACAATCGCCAACATGAGTATCTTGATTTAGAAACAGCAATTTTTTTTTTCATACACTAAGAAAATACGTTTTTTTTTTTTTTTGTGCGTCGTCGTTTATGGCAGTGTGAACATGTTTGAATTCTTAAATTGCGTGTGTCATTATGGCGTGTTTTTTTGTGGCGGGTTTGAGTTACAATTCGATTTTCATGTGTACATATTTACGAGATACGTAACGGCAATAGTGCGGGTCATATAAATTAGAGTCGATGCACAGAAACCAGTATTAAAAGACGTTAACTCGCAGGTATTTATAACTAAGATTACTATTGGTTATACATTTTATTCAGTACCCGTGTATTTAATGAGTAGATATTGTTGATAACATTTTCAGCCCAGTGTAATCTAGATGTAAACATTGTACAAGCCTATGTAAATTAAAGCACGTGGCAATGTTTACGTTTACATACCGCGGAAAGATATAAACTGGCAGAAAATAGAAATTAATCAGGGCTTTTTTGAGTGCTCTCTTTATCCCGAATCACCTATAGCAGCGTAGCATGTCTATAAAAACAGTCGCTACGTAAGAAGCAGGTAATCTGTCCAGAGAAAAGTGCTAAAGAAAATAACAAAATGTTACCTACCTTTTGTTTGAACAGAATTTGTGGGTAAACACTTACGGTTCTTGAAGTCCTATACGTAAACATGCTTTTCCAAGGCGCCGACTCAATAAATTCTTTCTGTACGAAAAAGTCCGTGTTAAATTTTTTTTTTACAGCAAGTAAGTGGTTAATATCAAGTCCACGTGAGATTTTGTGCCTGTAAGCTGAAAAAATGTAGGCCTGCATATTACCAAAAGAAAAGTTGAGAAGACCAACGCCTATATATTTCCCGGTCATTAAAGTATACTTCTTTAATCATAATGTGTGTTAATCAACAAAATGATTTAAAGCTGATCTGGGCAATTAGGCCTACCCATGTTTGTTTATTACTTACGCTTTTTCTTTATAAATTATTTCCATTTATGTTGCCAGAAAAAATTTTTGCTATGTAATCTACAATAAATATGATAAGTTTTTTAAAGTATTGTGAGTCGCATGACTATGATAACACTGATATTTCGAAGGCAGGCCCAATCACATAAGGAAAGTCTTTTTTTTTAGTCTAGTACTAGAAACCTAAACTAGGCATATACGGCTTTATGATCTGATAGTGCAGAACCAAACTGAAGGCAATACGAAAAATAATTGTATTAATGCTTGCATGAATTATTTTATTTATTATTATAGTTTAAAGATGTTGCTTGCACTGTCATATGTTCTTGCAACTTCAGTTTTTTGTAACCAAATAATCTACTATTATTTAAACTTTTTAGGTGTCAAGTAGAAATAAAAAAAAACAAGTTGCCGATACATGTTTGTTTGTTTTTGGAAATGCCATTAAATGTTAAAATTTTGAGCTTACCTAGGAAAATATACAATAAATAATGTTAAATTTTGAATGATTGTATTAACTTAACATCTGTAGAATAGGATATCTATTACTGTAATATGAAACAATTATATTAAGATTGCCCTCCTAACCCTAGTAAGATTAATGTGCAGCCAGTATTGAAAATAAATAACTTGTCTTAGATCTAAAAAAAATGAAAAGAAAATCACAACACATACTGGATTTTATTGCAATTATAAAATACCTTAACTGTTGACTTGACATGTTTTGATTGTCAGCTGGAAAGCACATGGCGGAAGAAGGATACATACTGTTTTTGTTTACGCTGTCCTACTTTTTTATGATCTGTCAAATAATGGGCTGTATATAAAGTAATAACATGCTAATTTTTTCTTCGAAATGCCACATTGGGAAAACTGAATGAGCTAAAATTATTTTGTAAGAGAATAAAGTACTCCCAAGTACATATACAAAACTAACACTGTTGCATACATATATACAAATTTAAGATTTTTACACTCTGGAACGCACTTCACGGAAAAATTATATTGTTTTAATTTTTTTTTATTTGTACGAGATAAAGTTTATTTTGAACAAATACATAATGACTTTTTACAGCAATGAAAATTTGTAACGTTCATAGTTTTTTATACAATGGCATGTCAGAATTCAAATTTGCACAATACTGTTTTATGCTTTACAGACTTAGCGAACTGAAAATTTTCACAATGTATAACGAAGTTGCAGGCTACAAGGTCTCGTATACAAAAACAAAAATAAATTAGAATAAAATAAAAATAAAATTTTCTAAATAAAAGTTCTGAAATTTAAAATTAAAATTTCTATTTTTTTTTTTTTTTTTTTTTTGGGTAGCAGAACTTGTTCCCTACAACTTCGTTATTCAACATGAATTCATTCAGTTAGGTAAGACACTTGGTGTTTCTGTAAAGCATAAAACCGTTTTACGTAAATTTGGTCTTTGACCTGCCATTATATAAAAAAGTATGAAAGCTAAAAAATTGTAAATGCAGTAAAATACCGTCACAACGCATATCAAAAAATAAACCATGTCTCGTAAAGATATAAAATTATATATATATATATATATATATATATATATATATATATATATATATATAAATTTTCCTTCAAGCGCTCTCAACTCAGCATTGGCTTGAACTGGTTACAGGAAATCATGGAAAACCGATGTCAGCATGGCCGGAGCCGGTGATGGAACCCGTGCCCTCAAGAATGCGTGTGCAATATGTTACCATTGCGCCAGCTGGCTCGGTTGGCAGAGGAGAGATCAGCCTGTCATCTGCAGAGTGAAGTTATGCCTCGCTGAGCCGAGCTACGTATCTAGCGCATCGAGCAGCATCGTCAGGTTTTGTAGCTGCCTGAAATTGGTTTTCGCGCCGTCAATGGACGCGAGAGGGAAATGCAATTTCCTAGACCGGAGGTTTTAATTTTTTTTTCACACGCGTGACGGGAAATAAACAACAAGCGAAAATTCACCTGATACCAGTAGCGATACTTGAAATCACCTCCGCATGCCAATCCGCTTAAACAACTCCATGTAAGCTACATAAAAATTTACGGGAGGTAATAAATTCTCTCCCCTTAAATGTATCATGGCCTGGAGATAGCAACATTTTTTTCTAGAGACAGGAGTGTATTTTATGAGGAGACTAGTTTTCAGAAGTTTCTCGTTAAAATAACAATAATAATAAACACTTTAAATCATGCACGCAAGTTTTAGACTACTTTTAACCATTTAGCATTGGCCTACATGTTGAAGTTCAGATTTTAATGTCACTTAGTGGGAATATGTGTGTGTGGTTTGTGTATATGTATGTATGTATGTATGTATGTATATATATATATATATATATATATATATATATATATATATATATATATATATATATATATAGAGAGAGAGAGAGAGAGAGAGATTAAAGTGCCCGATTGTGGAATACATTTTATTCTTTCCTCCATTGCTTCGAATACAATAATGATATAATATTCTTGGTTACGCAGGTGATAAATAAGAATTTTATATGGGTTGTGGAATTTTTTCATGAGTTAATGGCAGGCGTGTGTTAATATAATTATGATTTCTATGAGTTTACAAGTGTTCCAATTTTGGCACGTGATGCTCCTAATGTAGAATACATGGTGTACCTTATATGGAATACTGCGCCTTGTATGGAATGCTGTGCCTCATATGGGATACTTTGTTATCGGAAACCACATTTTATTTATGTTGACATTACATAATATTGTCACGACATGTACTTCCACAACGTACAAAATATTCGTTAGCAACATTAATGGACTAACAAATTGCATCGTATGTATGTGTATCTCTATGCAAAATGTAAATGTCCTGTGAAATAGACACGGAACTTTAGTAGATCTCGTTAGACACTCTTAATTGCAAACTACAACAGCACAGAATAATAAGCCATGTTATTTCTTTTGTACAGTCCGGTACACATTATTTGCAATTGCAACACTTAAATATTTTTGTATGGTTTCCTGCACAGTTAATATGCGCCCATTTCCTACACTTCTGAGATTTGATCCATTCCGTGCTGCTCTGAGACCGCAACTCATTGCAGTAGATGCACTGTACATCATCTTCTTCTGATATATCCTGTTCAGTTTTAGTGCTATTTTCACTTGCACTTGTTTCAAGATCATCGTTGGCTGTGGAAGAATCTTCACTTTCCACAACTGATGGCTTACGTTTTCTTGGTTCCAGATTAATACGTTTATTACAGCAAGCATTAGAACTTAAAGTAGCCGCAAATTTACGTTTCATTGAATCCCTTCTAAATTGAAGCTCGTTTTATTTGGAGTGCTCGTTAGAACCATGGCTTACCGTCGTTTTGGTCGACGATTGCTTGTAGCAGCAACACTCAGTGAAGGTATAGGACATAAGTCATCTACACTAACATCACATGCAGAATTGCATTGCATTCTTGAGGAACAGTGTATGCTTCCCCGTTTGGGAAATCGTAATCACGAAACTTGTCTTTGTGTAACGGCTAGATACGTACAACCGAAAGCCGTTCATCGCCGTCTCAATTGTTGCTGCCCTTACATATGCTCTGTTAGATAGTTCTGAAACTTGGTACTGTGTAATTTGCCTAACTGGGTTATTGTGATTAGCAAGCCACTTCCGAATTTCGTGGTTATGGAATGTTTTCAAGGGGTGAATGAATGATAAATATAAAGACTGTAATTTGTGGGAGCTATGCGGTGGCAAAAACACTATGACAACATGGTTCTCACGAGCATGCTCAGTAACATCTAGACTTCGTGACTGAGAATAGTGTCCATCGAGCAATAGGAGAAACCATATCTTCAGCGCTTGGTTTTGTAATGGAAAAAAATGCCTAAACCACTTAGTAAACATGTCCATTTGTATCCATCCAGACCTGTGGTAAACTGTAATAGATACAAATGTTTTATATATATATATATATATATATATATATATATATATATATACACAAATGTTATATATATATATATATATATATATATATATATATTTATTTATTTAAATGGAAAACATAAAATTGAAGGTGAAATATATTTTGTCTCAGACAGAACTCTTAGTACCGTGTACTTAAACGTGACTATTTGCATTGTAATATCATACTTTCAAATATGTCAGTAGTTGTGAATGGATTAGTATCTTTCAGCTTATTTAGTTTATGTTCGTAATATGAAGTATTCAATAATTCGAAACTACCAGTATTCCATATTACGAACATTGGCGCCATTGACTGTTCGCATTGTTTCTCATAGTCCCAATACATTATACGTATCGGTACGTTTTGCGGTCTAATAACTACCAAAAATAAAACATCTGCCTCTCTTACCTTGCCTCTGTTGCAAACGTCAAACTTGCATTCAAGGAAAAACTCGTTTACGCAACAAACACTAAACTACGCGCGGTACTTTTAGTTGACTGTCTGGACTGCTGATATAATTTGTGCGTACTACGGGGGAGCTCTTCAACGAGTTCATGCCAAAACCAATATATCGCAGTAGTATACTGAATTTATAACACTGTATTCCATATTAGTCACGTATTCCATAATCGGGCACTTATATATATATATATATATATATATATATATATATATTAATATATATATACATATATATACACATATACATACACAGAATGTCCACAAATAAACTTATGATAAACACACCAAGTGAACCTTAGGCTAAATTTAAATTGGAGACGAAAATGTCAATAGCGAAATGTTGGAGGATGAAATTTTATATTCAAAGTGTGGCAAAATAGCTCTGTATTTAGTCCCCTCTTGGCGCTCCACATATATTTTACTTATCTTACCACTATTGTTCTGACGCGAATCCGAACTCTCCAAACATGATGGTACGTTTACTTGATTGGCGCAACGTACTGTACATCAAATAGTACTTGGACGGGAAATAGAGGACTATCTCCGTGCAGGGTTGCCATATTGTGCACGTAAAATGTCGTAAATAATTTTGCCAGCAACATTTTCGTCTCCAATTCAATTCAGGATTCGCATAACGTGCTTATTATGCGTTTGTTTCCGGACACCGTGTTTATTGACGTACGCTCAGTTCACTGAAGGTTCACCAATTATTTTGCCGAAATTACAAATCCTATATGTGGTTCTAAACAAGGAAGATACGTCACCATCTTTGTTCTTGTACATTCTTCTGCTTAGCGTATTTACGATACATTTGAAAAAAACTTTCATTAGCAAATGCAGTGTAAGAAATGGTAATTATACGTCACCATTCACTTTGCGTGAGGAAACCTGTTAAAATTTGCCGGTACAAAAAATGAGTAATGCGGAAGAACTGCTGTCACATAAATTATAATAATATATAAAAACGTAAAGGAAATTGATAAATGCTCGGTAGCTATGGAATTAGGAAAATGAAGAAAATAAAGCACATAATACCACAAATGTAAGAAATAGAAAAAATTATTAATTTTAAACATTTACGAAAAACGTTTTAACTGATTTACCGCAATGTGCTTCACACATTCAGCTGTGATCGATCATATTAACAAGTTTATATCAAACTTCACAAGTATTATTATCGGAAAACCTATCTCGAATTTTATTGTTATTTATCTGATAGCAAATTTTTCTGTACAAAGCCCTTAAAACGCAAGTGTCTTCCATACAATCATTCGGTGAAGAGTTTTAGAAATGAAGGTACGTTAAATACACACTTAGATTAAATGGTTGGTAAGGTTAGAAGAATGTGTTTTGCGTGTTGCACTATGGTGGTACCAAAAATACATTTTTCTTTTGGTCCTATAATATGTATCTATCATATTTACGGTACTTTCAGAAAATGACAATATTTCTAAAATCAGATTGCAAAAATTTAAACATATATGCGCGGACGCTGAATTTGTAGTTGTTTTCTTGTTTGTAATATTTTTGTAAGACTTATCAAATATGATAATACTATGAATGTATCCGCAAACTTAACAAATGAATAAAGCGTACTTTAAAAATTTCTGTGTAATGATAGGTGAACAAGTAACTTATCAGTTTTAACACATCTTTCAGTTACTCACTGTCCTAATGATTTAAAACGATAGTGATATTTCCATTACATTCTAACACCATCATAAATTTCGTTTCTCACCTTCAACTGAGATTACTTTTAAAATTTTTTCAGGAAATTTATTTATTTCCTATGTTGGAGCCCTGCTTGAATGAATCATTCCAATTATTTAAGACAGGCGTTTTTGAATATGCTTTTAAGTTATTCTTCTTATTTTTACGACTGGTGCTGTGTATGAAATAAAAAGTTCTGAAAAAATTTCCGAAATTCTGATGTTTCCCCACAAACCCTAATTTAGAGTATATAAAATTTCTTAAATAGGCCTACACACTGGAGACTTGCAGTATTAAAAACAATACTGCGGGGACAGTGAGACTTTAAGCAAGATAATGTATGTTAACATTTATAGTTGGTAAAGAATAGATAGTGGTTTTATGTTCGGATGCATAATATTTCATTTCGTGTTCGAGAACATTTTTACAACTTTGAACGCGTATGTGTTTACGTACACACACATCCTCCCTAATATATTATGTATATGTTCCAAAACAACCGTATAAAAATGCATACAACATGAATCTTCTGCTAAATTGGATAAGAAAATATAAGTGAGGAAATGTTGTATGACACTTTACGTGCACAATGTGGCAACCCTGCATGGATAAAATCCCCTCTTGTGTTCGCCGTCCAAGTATTATTTTGTGTATGTTACGTCAAGTAAACAAAAATCATGTTTGGAGTGTTTGTTAGTTTAACCTGCACCTATAATATGCAGGTCAGAACCGTACTAGTAAGATGAGTAAGATATCAGTGGAGTGCAAGACGGGACTAACTACAGTGCTATGTTGCCATATTGTGCGTATAAAATGTCGTCGTACATTTTGCCATAAACATTTCGTCTCCATTTTAGCCCAGGATTCACGTGGCGGTAACTCTTCCTAAAACCAAAATGGTTGTGTGTCTGTCTATAAGTAAACCAATTCAGGCTGAAATATTTCAACTATTAAATGAATATGTTAAAAAACTCTCAATTTTAATATTTTCTTACAGACCAGATACAATGCGGTACCGCTCTGAACAGCTTCGTTTCCGCCCAAAAATGGCGTATTTACTGTCCTCATAGCTACTCCAGGGAGATGCGCATAGCTGAGGCTGTCAAACGACATTAATTCCAGTCATCTCTTTTTTTTTTTTTTTTTTTTTTTGCGGTATTTACATTTCCAGCTAGCGATGGACGTAATTAAAAACGTCAAACTTACGTATGACTGGATTGTGTATGTATACACAAACATAAATATTGATATACGTGGTAATATGACGCAGCTATGAATCATATATTCATATGCAGTGCTACTGGATATCGTGTTTCACATTTTTTTTTTTTAGAGGAAACCTGCGTTTAAAATTAATAATCAGGTCGCAAACTGTGGGGACCGCAGTCTGCGCAGTGACTGGAACACTCGCATCCCACCAAGTTCCCAGTGGAATCTGTCCCGGGATTCTCGCAAGTGGGATCGTGCCGGACGATGATGTTGGACGGCGGTTTTCTCGGGGAGATCCTGTTTCCTCCGCCCCTTTATTCCGGTATTGCTCAATACTCACAGCATGTCACCTCTCACCAGCGCTAATGACCTAGATATTAAGCGCTGACTAAAATCTCTTCTCTCACTTTACTCACAACATGTGTTGAAAAAAAAATGACAGCACAGGTGGTTATGGACGATGTAGAGACGAATTAATATCTATGTCTCCAAATAACCTTGTTCTCTTTATGCGTAAAAGAGCTTGTTATAAATGCTACGTGGTTGTTGATTAGTGTTCATGCGTTCTCTATGCAATATGTGTGTCGTTGATGTATTGTGTAACTTGCGAATAAAACAATGAATTCCAGACTCCATGAATTAAAAAAAATTATTTTTATGGCATGTCAAATTAAATACTATAACTGCTTTGTTAGAAAAAAATTTTGGATCAAAACGCGTGTCAAACGGCAGTGAGTAAAATTACATTAAATGGTAGATTAGACATGGTAGAATGTCTACACTACCAACAGCGTTGGCTAACGAAAAGGAACTTGGACCAGATTTATAGTATTAAAATAATTAAAAAGTTACATCACAAATTTTGCTTTGATTTTATAGCTTTGACTTTTTAAATTCGTCCAGTCAGGCATTGTATTTTCACAACACTGTGTACATACATTCCTTAGTTTTAAACTTCCTGCTGGTCCATACTTTTCTGTGTTACTGATCACCACAATGGATACATAAACATGTAATAATTTATGCGAGACTCTGACTTGGTATTTTTTTAAAATAAATATTTGAGCAATGTTTAATAGACTGATACCGGACTAAAAGAACATAAAAAAGAAAAATTCACTCTCCCCAACTGTAGCCGTCTAAATCAACAAAGCTCCAAACAAGAAGTGAACATTTCATTTACTCTTTTCGCTACGTTAATCTGCAAAACTATTTCAACATCTACGAGAGTACGGCATAGCAATGCTAAAACATGCATGAAGCTATTCCAGAGCGAAAATACGCCACACATAAAACGACTAAAGATAAACAAATAGGAAGCTCTATGAATATGAGCATACGACAAATTAAACATATTATCGTACAACATCACCTAACATCAAACAGGCGGTTCAAGAGACGCGAGTATTTGACAGGAAGAGAGATCTACTTTCCGAGGTAAACTACAATAAGAAAGATCTGCAAACGCAAACAGAAGCATAGCGGACTACGATATTAGGGCATATGTGATGTCACTGTGACTTCACAAGTTTAAAGATGCATGCGTCTAAATCTAGAAAGAGAAACATTAAACAAAATTCTTTTTTCTTTTTTAAACAGATTTCTCATTACGCTGCACTTTTATTTACTACTGCAAACCAACTCTGTTGTAAAACCCTTGTTTCATAATTGCTTGGAATGTTCAAACCCTGGGACAAACGCTGTACTATCATAAACTCTCAAGAACTAAGAGCGCGTTGAACAAAACCAACACCATGATGGCTCATTAGAATTTATTAGTTTTATACTGATTAATTTCGCAAAACTATTTTTAGAATCGTACCCATTTGCATTAGCTTTCAAATACTTGTGGATGTAATTTCTTGTGCACAACCTGCTTTCTTAAGTGACGGAACTACGAAAAAAAGGCAGACCTTTCACGTTACACTGATTTCATGAAAAAAAAAACCGGCAAGTTTCTTTACACTTACACTGACGCATCTAAAGTGTGGCAGTTAGTATTACTGCCTCTGATCTGGTGGTGAAGTGTTATTTTATTACATTCTTACATTAAATTCTTCAGCCGGTATGGAAGTTGATGCAATACTTAAAATCTGCATGAAATAAGAGATATCAGTCCAGGTGGCACTTTTTCAGATAGTATAAATGTTGACTGTTAGATGATTCTTAGTCACTTTCGCTCCGCGAGGTATTGTAGTTGCCATGGTTTTGGTTTATAACATAGTACTCTAGTTCATTCGCAGCAAGTGACCACTTCATTTTCCACTAATTTCAATACTGTTTACGCAATGAGAAGTCACAGTTTGATATGCCATTCTCAAATGTACTACCATCTTGGCTGGGAAATAAAACAATTGTATGTGTTAATTTGTCCGATGTTACAGTGTGATATTTCACAAACACCGACTGTTTCCGAATTAGTAGGATTGATCTTTGGACCCCTGAATCCTCGAAACCTCCATAGCAATGCGAACTTAGTGGTTAAGGGTGCATTTATATTAAATTTACCGTTCGAATTCTCACTTCAAACGAACGACCAACACAAGGGCGTAAGATTGTGTGCACACGCATCCTTGAGCCAAGGATGTGTGATAGAGTGCATCTCGGGACGTCGGTAGAATTCAAACACGTATCTTTCATAATTCACTTTTTAAGGATACGAGGCTGCAAAGGATCCTTCAGGGCACTAATAGGAAACGGATATTTATTTCAAAAGTGCTCAAATCATCACAGAAAGAAACGCATTGTTGGAGATACCATAATTTTGTTAAAATAGGGACAGCAATCCGGTTTTGTTGTCTGTACGTCTGGATTGATCCTACAGCATTTTATTCTGTGGAAGGAGCAAAGAGCACCATTCTCTTTTATCTCTACTCCAACAGAACTGACTGTTGTAGGAACACTCTTGATATTAGTGACAGCCAATCTGGAATGTTCTCAATATTTTAACAGATGTGTTATGTACAACTATATATTCTCTCAGTGTGGAGTATATCAATAATTCATGACTATATGTATGTGTGGGTTAAGGCCGTGCTCTTTAGTCCCTACTCTTTTTTTAACGGTAATTATAGTTTTAAACTTAAACGAGAGCAGATATAACAAAATGTCTGACTTTTTTTTAATGGGATTTGCCGTGATAGTTAATTTTATCAAAGCAAGGAGCTATACGGTTTCGACTTAAAAACCAATTGACCAGAATTTTGTTAGTTACATAGTTAGATGTAACCATAGCATTTACTGCCTTGAAAAAAAATAAGCTAACACGTAGAAGACGACTTTAAACAAATCTTATAGACTGATGTCACTTAAAAAAGTAGAGACTAGAGAGTTGTAAGAGTGGATGGTGCATACAAGAACCAATGGTAGAGATATAGATAGACACAGGACAGTCCCAGCTGAGGTTATATGAGGTTGGCGGGGTGCAAGAGCTGCTATTAACCTTGCCCACACGGGTGTCCGCAGTCTTCTCTGCTGCACGGGCTGCGCTGTGCCCACGTCAACACGCAGGCTGGCGCCCAGCGGGTCACCCTCACTCTTGACGTCACCGTCAGTGGTCGTCGTCTCCTCAGTCCGGTCCCTGTTCAAGTGCAAAGTGCACAACACAACAATGACAGCAGGGTGTTGTCTCCACGGACCTCCGCCTGGGGGTGTCGGTGACTAGCATAGGTCGTTCATTACTTTAGTAACACCTCTGAAATTCTGCTCTTACATTGCCCAGCTTCTGTCTCGTCGTTACAATGTTGAGTTACACAATATCCCTACAGTAGCCATCATAATGCTAGCCATGGTTCTGGCGCATATAATATCAGGTATTTTACTTTCCGGTCAGGACCACCCGATTTTCTAACTTCATCCAAGAAATTATTGGGATGAGTTCTCCCTACTTGTCCTGTGCGAAGTCCATGGGAAATCATGGCAAAATAGACTGATTGGCGGGTTGATAAACTCTTTACAGCCTAGGCTGTTGGAGTCAAAGCAAGCACTTGAACATGAAGAGATTCAAATGCCATGGCAATAGCCGCTGTGAAAACACAATGATACATTGAAAAAATAAGAAGTAGTACGGGCTGGCCTTAGATGCTGGGATTTTGCCACTAATTCGGTCCAAGCCGGCCACGAGTTTTGAAATAGATCTGGTAGGTTTTCAAATACCGCTGGAATGGTGGATGCTGGAATTACTATCAAAGGAAACCGCAAAACTGAGATAGTTCAAGGTATGGTGGGTATAAACCTTGGCATGACCTTAGATAAGAGATTTCAAGCAATTTTGTTTTTACGGATTCTGGATGATGGGTACATTCCGAATCTAAAATGTTTTTCTTGTAAAGCAATAGTTTCTACCAAAAGTTTAAGACCACCATCACATTTAAAACAATACGTGTTTGTCCGTAAACATTTGATGTAAATAGTATGGCATATTTTTTTTAGGTTCCTACACATAAACTTCAATAATGTCGTGAAAACAACTTTAAAATATTCCTACTCTTTATTAAGATACAATTTATTTTAATTAAGTTAAGTAAGGAAACTTAGTACACTTGTTATGCAAAACAAATTTTTACAGCTAATTTGACTTGCCGTACTTAATTAATGATTTTACACAGCATTTATAACACTACAAGGAATTTATAGCTTAAGTTACAGCAAGGTGCCAACCCCGAATATTACATTTTTTTTTTTTTCGATTTACAATTGTTATCATAGAAAAATATTCAATACATTCATACCAAAAGTTTAAGACCAGCCAGACAGAAACATTTATTTTTATAGCTTTTATTTGAGTAAGTAGATTTTATAACCAAGCGAGACGGCGCATTTGTTGCTGCAACAGGACGACGTTCACAATCAGTTCGCAAGGTAGCACTGCTGTAGCAGTTCCTATTAGCTTCGTTGTTACAGAGGCGTTAGTAGAACTGTTCATGTTTGTTGATACTGTTCTTTCCGACACTTTTATTGTAAAATGGGTAAAACAAGTGTCTGAAGCACGATAAAGTGGCAAGTAATTGGTATGTTCAAATGTCATAAGAGCCAAAGAGAAATAGCCAATGCCTTGAATGTAAGTAAAACGTATGTATCGCAAACAATAACCAAATACCGGGAGAGTGGTAACGTGGACGATCGACCTCGTAGTGGCAGACCGAAGGCAACGTCACCTAGAGACGACCGTGTACTCGCGAAACTTGCCAAACAAAGTCGGAACGCGTCTGTGCCAGTTTTGAGAACACGGCTTCAAAAGATATCCGGAAAGCAGGTGTCAGCAATGACCGTATCTCGTCGACTGCGAGAGCAGGGGCTGCATTCCTACACGGCTATCAGAAAACCGCTACAAACAGCTGTGTCCAGGAAAAACAGGCGTATCTGATGTGTCCAGGAGAAAACTTGGGGGATGTAAAGATGGGGAAAGGTGTTTTTCAGTGACGAGTGCCGCTTTGAACTCTATTCCCGTCGCCGCATACGTGTTCGCTGTGCACCGACCGAGAAGTTTCTTCCCGAGTGCCTCTCTTCCGCTGTGCAAGGTGGTGGCTCAATCATGGTGTGGGGCTGCATATCAATGCAAGGGACAGGATTCATTCGCTTTATTGACAGTTATGTAATATTCGGGGTTGGCACCTTGCTGTAACTTAAGCTATAAATTCCTTGTAGTGTTATAAATGCTGTGTAAAATCATTAATCAAGTACGGCAAGTCAAATTAGTTGTAAAATTTTTTTTTGCATAACAAGTTTACTTATTTTCCTTATTTAACTTAATTAAAACAAATTGTATCTTAATAGAGAATTGGAATATTTTAAAGTTTTTTCACGACATTATTGAACTTTATGTGTAGAAACCTAAGAAAAATATGCAATGCTATTTACATCAAACGTTTACGGACAAACGCGTATTGTTTTAAATGTGATGGTGGTCTTAAACTTTTGGTAGAAACTGTATATTAAAAATTAAATTATACACCGAATAAAGTAGCTACATATAAAATAACTATCTTATCATATGAATAACTCAATCTCTATAATGACGGTTACTACGAAGTAGTTTATGTAATAGAACTACTACTTGAAGATACGGAACTATTCTAGTAGACAACACAAGGTAAGTAAGTAACTTTAACTGGCAAATTTATGATAAAAATATATCAATTTAGGTAACTAAACTGTTAATTTTATTATAAGTACTTCATGATTTATTAAACACGTATAAGTATGAAAAGAACGATACTAATTTCGCTATCAACAAGAAGGTAGACTTTACAGTTAACTCAAGAACCCCAAATTAACACGCGAATGGGTACGTGTTTTAATACCGCTCTGAAGGAAATTATCTAGTAATTATATTATTAAGCAACAATTAAAATATCAATGCATTACAGCCAATCACAAATTCATTGTTGATATGACGATAATTGATATAACCTACTAGGTCACCCTAATTGCTGACCTGAAAATGACTACTGTAGTATATTTAAAAAAAAAAATCATAAATTTTGATTCTCTGAAGTTGATTTTGTCCAAAAGGCGTCCTTTTAATATGATTTTTAACTATCACATGGGGCAAGGTAGTGATTCAGTTATTGATGTATTCCAATTTTTGTTTTTAAGCAGTTAAGTCATCTTTCTCAGCATCGAATTTGAAACTTCTACCCGTAGATTGGCGTTACTAAAATAATGATCAGCCCTACTGGCAGCAGATTTCAACACTAGGGATTCTCTTGCTGTACTGAAAAATAAGTCACAAACCCAAGGAGCCATCTAGTCGTTGATTTTGTAGTTTTCTTCACAACCACGTAATTGTTTGGCTACTGCGTTGCTCTGAAATGAAGATAAACATGCAACATTTATGAACTGGGTATGTTAAACCTCTTAAATACGAAACATATAAATGCTCTTCATTTTATAAGACTAGTGTAATATGTTGCATTAGATTAACATAGACAGCGTTGTTTTATCATAATACTCGTATAATGACACTTGTAAGCAGAAAAAGTGATTTTTAGGTAAAAAGTACCAATTATAAGGTTGAAATTGGTCGTCATATGCAAATCTGAAACATTTATATACACCATTAAACGGTGCCATTGATAAACATTTTCTCACTTCTGAAATGTTTAAAATTCACTCTAAATGAATTTGCATTGATTTCCAGTAGACCTAGTACTCCATAGAATTAGTTTGTTGGTGCAGTGTATGAAGTTATTTGACATTAAAAAAAGCTTAGTTGTTACATACAATGATAAACGAGCAGATATGCCGCAGTGTTTAGCGAACAAATTTAGAAGTAGTTATAGGCTGCATTCGTTTTTGTGATTAAATTGACAAACTTCACCCGAGTGTTCATGTAAATCAAAGATGCGAATGTAGATTTTTTATCTATGGCAGAAAGTTAACTGAGAAGCGTTTTACAGGGATATGGTTAATAATACTATAAGAATGCTGACATAATATGATGGGACAAAGGTTGGTCCGAATGAACGACCAATATTCAGTTTCAGATAGCAGTTAATTCATAATAAATACTAGTCATATGGATACTGACACACTACTGACTCACAACAAAAGAGGTGTTTTTATGACGGTATAAAATAAAAGAAGCAGACTAACACAGTGCTTAAGGATCGAAAGCAATAATGTATTATAACTGATAATCCGTCGTAGCTGTGATACTGTGTCCCCGACTTTGTACTGCGTCGTCTATAAATGTATGGACTATACACGTGTAAGCTTTTGGTAATGTTACCTTGATTGTTTTTGCTTCCGAAATGGAGCTGCGCTGCGTTGGTCGGTGGAACGGACGTTTCGCGAATTATTTTTGAATAACTTCAAGTTAACACTATATAAATACGCGTAAACAATTAATTTTATACTGCTTCCAACAATATACGACTAATATAAAAAAATTCAAGTAGTTGTAGCGTACTGTAACACGAATAACAAATGTTATAGTTCTATAGAAAGCACGGCATGTTGCATTGTCAGCTGTAGACGATATAGGTAAGCATGGCCTTTGGAACACACATATTTTTAATTTTTGTGTGTTCAGCAGCATTAGCACGAGGCAAGATTAAAGTAAAAAAAAAAAACTAACAAATAAACGAATGAATTGATAATGTCTGGAATATCTATAGCGTATATTTATTTCTACAATTACACACCTGAAACGGGCACCTTAAATTTCTATATTATAATGTGAATTTATCTATCGGTGCTTTATGTAACGATAATTCTAAAACTAAACTCAACCTGAAACATGGAAAACACTCGGATCTTTTGGTTTCTTTGGTCTACATTAAGACCCACAGGCTGCGCGTTAACGTGACGTAACGCTGAAGTCGTTTCATCACCACTTTTACATGTATTTTGATGCTATATATGGACAACAGGTCCCTCACGTCAACCTACATCGTTTCTTCTGTTCGTCAGGGTACATATTTTCGATTGTATGAATTTGGATTCTGAGGAACTGGTACAGTGGAAATAAGATCTACGACAGGCAACTCTTTATTCAGTAACTTCAATTAGACATGAATCACATTTATTTCCAGCAGTCACAATAATGCTGTGGTAAAACGAAAACGTAATTTGTAATTTTTCTAGCAAAATAAAGTTTGCGTTGATAGCGCTGGTTGTCTTGATGATGAATTTGGCAGTTTTTCTAGCGATAGCTTTAATACTGATAGCGACTGAGGGCGTCACAATTATCGTGGTTCAAACAGATGTGATTATAATTGTGATGGTTTTGACAGAGACTTTGCAGTGTAGGCGATTGCGAAGTCTGTGAGTTGTTACAATAACAGTAACGTTGGTTATACGCTAACAATATTACTATGCGTGAAATGGGAGATTATTCTAAGTTAAAGGATTATGTTTTCGTACAATACAATGTAATATTTTAATACAAAACCCTGTTAATACAAATGTGTCATAAATACAAAGTTATTTTCCTTTTTTGGAATAATATCAGATATTAAATACTAACTTCACTGTTCAATAAATAGTTCCCTTATTTATAAAAAAAAATATCAAATCCAATGGTTTAAGTACATCATGATGGTGGTAAAAATATTGTATTTTGTGACTCTACACCATAAAAATATATTGACCAAATTTTTTTGAGTTTTTGTGAACACATGTTAATAGAAATCTCATTATTAAAAATTCTAAAAAAGTAGTTTCCTTCTACTTTGTATTAACGAGGTTCCACTGTATTACTTTTAATTGCGTACAAGAACGAAAATAAAAAACTTTCGTACCATTCCAAGATTTACGTAAATAAAAATATTGGAAAGGACGTCCTTTTAATTGCATACGTTACTGGCAGTAGAATTGTTGGAAAATATTAAAACGAATGCAATCAGTCATGTGCGAGTGGAGCAGAATGTAAAAATAAATAATAAATGATTCGTTCGTTGGTATTAAATCCATGAAGGAGGCTTTGACGTTGTTGCCCAACAATTCATTGCGAGTGACACTGATGCCTGGCCAAACATAGTGCTGTGTCTGTGGCTGAGATGTGACGTGTACCAGTTACACGCGGCGGTGCTGCTGGCCACAAAGTCTCTAGGCAGGCCAGATGAACAGATAGGGCGATTAGCTACGCTATCATGTTGCTACGAGCCTACTTTGTCACGCCATTCATGCACTTCTTACGTCGCTTATTTAGCCTGATTTACTTTAGTAAGGCGGAGTGATGAACTCTCCATTCGTGTGTGGCCTATCACGGAGACAGCAAGACACGCAGACCAAAATTAAATAAAACTAACTGCATGCAAAACGCGTACAAAACTATTACTCTTGTTTGAACAACTATTTATATACAATCATTACGCGGGAATAGCTGAAGTCTCACGAAATTTCTTAGAGTTTAACTTCAAGATGTTTATAGTATTTATAGTATTTTATACAGAAAACAAAAGATTCTCGGATTAATTTCTACTTTAAACAACCCAGTCTAATAATTTTTCGCAGCATAAAATTATTTAAAACCGACGAATTTAAACTCTAATTAAAGAATCACGATAAGGCACGTGTGTCGTCAATATTTATGCAACATATATTTATATTATTATAGTAAACTTCGTAACGGAAACTATGTAAAATTTAAAAAGTCTCCACAGTAAGTAATCGAACGTTTTCAAATAAGAATATTGTTCATTAAATTTACTTTACAAAAATAAATACATGAATTAAGGCACGCCTTTTAACGGCATGAAACAAAATTAATTACAATAATGCTTTTTAACGATTACTACCGTACGGAAATCCGAACAGAGCTTGACAACTGATAAACTGTTACATTTAATCAAATTTAGTGTTAAAAATAGAAAATATAGAAATATTTGATACACATTAGAACATGTGAACTTTTATAGGCACTCGTTAAAAAAATATCCTTTCGCACTACACTCGTATTATGATGTGGAATAATAAAAATTTGTCGCATAAGCTTTTCAGACAATTTTTCTAAGTTCTCTATTTTACAATTTAAACATCAAGGAACTTAATGGTTTCACCAGAACTATGTACGGTCAATGCATGATGACTGGAAGATAACCGCAGTTTATTTTACTCTGCAAACGAACATTTAATTTTTTATTGAACATCGTATAAAACGTATGCATTAAATACAATGACTCACCTGATAATATTTTAAAATTAACTAAATGCGGAGAAAGTGGAAAATTCACGTGTTCAATGGTTAGCACGCTAGGATCCCCTGTCTAATGTATATCTGAGTCCAGACCACTGGTCCACTCACTGCTGCCTCATTGAAACAGCAGACGATGAACGAAGTATACAGGGCTTAAGTTTGCGTAGGACAGGGGAAAATAACATGCAGGTCATTGAAATTGTGTATTTTCCTTTCCCTATTTGGCTAGCGTGCAAGTAAGCTCGTAAATGATATAACATTTCCGGAATTAAATAGAAGCAGACCAAAATACTGCACTTTACCACCGTCTATGTGTCATATAGGAATGAATTTTGCAACTGTTTTGCTTGAATTGGTAATAATCAGTTGTCGATAATTTTGTAAATAATTATTACGTGTGTTATATTATAGCGGATGTATTGAAAAAAGTAGCTTTGCATATTCAACTTACTTAAAGAATGGGTGGGAATAAAAACGGTGATAAGGGGAAGGAGGCAAAATTGTTATAATCATCTTATTCAGCCTATGAAACTCCGGAGATAAGGGCAGTTTTCAGATGGCAGGTTATTGTGTGATGGGTGTGATGGTAGACGTGACAGCTTCGTACATAATTCCGACACAATCGACTGTATACTAAAAAATTTGTACATAAATTATAGCCTTTGAAAATAAAGTGAAAACTTATCATGTTAACATATATATTTATATTTTTATAGCTGTTCTTGCATAAGTTTCCGCAAAATCCACGAGTATGTTGAGATTTGTTTGTGTATAAATTCTCATTTACTGAATTTGTTAACACTTATTTTCTTAAACTGCGGCGTTGTTACCAAACAAACGTTTTAACTGATGGCCAGATATTTCACAAATTACATTGACAATAACTTATTTTCATTCCTACAATCTGAAAAATAGCTGAATGTCGTTAATATTTTTTCAAGTTATAAAATGTTAATACATGAATATTTAGAATTGGACAGTAATTTATAACTTCAAGCTAAAACTGAGGCTTATCTGCATAGGATCACATGGTAGAGCGTAGAATACTTTTGTAAAATAAAACGTGATTCTATAATGTTAACGGAGATCATTGGTATGTGTTTTAGCAGATATTAATTAAAGAGCATGGGGAAAGACAATGGTAACCCATATGTTTTAAATATATTCAGATTTATGTGTCTTAAATATTTGAGATTTATGCCGGAACACAAACGTAATCTCACACTGTAAATACTGCCCTACTAAGGGAGAATGCTTGAACTCCGAGGGGTAAAATTTTACAGGAGAGCAAAATGTTTGATTTTTCTTAACACACTCTCATTTTTTGTAAATGATCGCAATGTTTTACTTTTATTAAGAGATTTATATGTTTGAAATTTATTTGGTATCACTTTTTGACATATTTCTTCAAAACAACATCTTGAGGTTTTTATTCTCAGTATTAGGCTAAATTTTGGTTTTGAGAGATATTTTAATATTTTTTTACACACGCAACAACTGGTTATAAGCCGTTTATCCTTAGTGAAAATATGTGTGTTAATGCCAACTATTTAAATTTAATTTTCTTTTACAATTTTGGAGTTAAGGCTTTCTTCCTTAGTAAGGCAGAATACATTCTGATATAAGGGCTTAAGCAATATGACCATGACCACATACGGTAGTATTGTACTTTAATAAAACTATTGTAATAGCTTAGTAAACTAATTAAATGTTCATATATTATTTATTACTGCGTAATTGTGTATTTTTCATTGGTCGTACACTATAGTAACTAAACACATAATTTATCATCAATAACGATTTTAATTTAATGCCTTTGTCATTTGTACCATGCCTTTACATGTGCATAACTCAGCTGTAATACGTTGTGTGTTAACATCGTCTCTCCCATACCTTTCAATTAAGGTCTCAATTTGACAGTAGGACATGAAAGAACTTTCCATCATCATTCGTTGGTCGCCAGGCCTAAATGACAGTTCCTGAGATATGTCCTCCACTTAGCTCAATAATCTGCAGAAGCCGAGCAGGCGGGGTTGAAAGATGAGTTGGATTTGCGCTGGAGCAGTCGGGGTTCTGGGTGTAGCGAACGGACTCTGTAACTGCCTTGAAGCTTGACAAATGTCGTCAGGATGGAAGTAACTGAGACAAAGTTGTAGGCGGAGAAGCCCAGAATAAAGTCTTGTAGTCTTACATGTACGAGTGCCCATTGCTGCATGCAGAGCCACTCGTGTTTCCTTTATTTTACACGAGCGTTTAATGCTTAGGAACGGTTATTTGAATATAAAGTAAAGTTATCGTTTTCGATAATTAGGTAAATAAGCATATGGAAAGTAATAACAACTAATTAAAATGTACAAACTTTACTTATAATTTTATTCACTTGAATTAGATATGGCGAGGAAAACATTTAAAACATTTTCATAAATTAAAGTTAAGTGTTTGCTTTAATCTTTCATAAATGTCATACATTAAAAGGGATTAAAATTCTACAACCAAATTAAACATTTTACGTTGATAAAGGATGTTGCATAAGTAATTTATACTTTACTAACTTAGATAAATAAATTTACTATACATCCTTTAATAAGTTCAAGATGAAAATCGTTAAATTAAAATTTTAATTGAAACGGATAAACCCAACCGTTCCTTTCAGTCGCTAGTTTGAATGTGGGCAAGGAATTTATTTTGTTCTGCGCCGATGTCCTAAACAAAAGGAAGCAGGTCCCATAGCTGTCAAATAAATGCAAGGTATGACTGTCATGTTGAATGCAGAAAGGCGGTATGGTCTCATAAATAAAATAATAACAGACACAATTCAAAGCCAAACTAAAATGACCTCTTTGATTTTTTGAAGATGAATAATTTTAAACAAAAACACTTTGCATCTGAACCACTTAATCACTTTAAGCAGTGCAGAAAAAATTAAGGCTGGTCTGTAAGTAAATATGTAAATTTGTAAATTTTGTCTAATTATATTAATTTAACAATAATTTTAGTATCCATTCTTTAAAATTACATTTCACGACGTGAAATCATACGTTTTATTCAAGTAATTGGCTAATTATATAGAGAATATAAACGTTAAATAATCTTACGTATTCGTAACATAAAATGATACTTTTCCATAAATATTGCATAGAATTTTAAGTTACTCTACTTAAACACACACATCTATGTGCTGATATTTCTGTGGGATTTTATAAAGACGATTCATCAAAATTTATTTGTATAGAAAACAATTTAAACTGTTTCGGCGGTTTAACTCACTTTTAAAACTGTTTTCGTTTGTGCAAGCAAGTGAATAAAGAAAGACGAAAAATTAGTTCATGTGATAAAATACTATTGTTAAAACTAGTTAGCTGTGTTCATTTTTGCCGATAATAAATCACAGTATAAAATACAACAATTTGAACTCTTGTATGTAGAACTACGACAGAATTTAATATTAAGTAAAACGAAAGTAATGGAAATCGTAAATTAAGTTAATTATTAATAATATTGTACTGACTGTCGTGAATAAAAAACCCGAGAAATTGCTGATAAGAAATATTAAAGACACACCGGGAAAATAATATTCAAAATATTGAGGAAAAAAAACACGATATGTGACACAATACAAATTTACAAATTTACGTGTTACACGAGAAAGATGAACACTAGGTTACGTAAGTTCCTCTTATAGTGTAGTAAACATTAGCTGTATTGGGTGAATATAAATATTTGCACTAGCAGTTAACGTTGTCAATAATACATTTGAAAATAAGCTGTACATGTTAAGAGCAGTATTATTAAGTATACCTCACGCTATGTTTTTTATACGATTGGTTCAAAAGCAGTAGCATTACGACAGTTTTCTTTGTATGCAGTATATGCATGGTAAATTAAAATAGAGTATATCTTAAAGAGGATTTACGTAACACAATTGGGCCGTGCGGTTGAATTTAAAAAGTTTTCTTTATAATTAAGACCAGAGAATTCGTAATGTTATTCCATGTGTAGGCAATGTAAGGGCACTTACTCGCTAAACAGAATATTATGGAAGGTGTAGGGACTTGAATATCGGGAGTTTAAGTGGTAATTTTGTAAAATTTTTGAAAAAAAAATTGAATTCACAAATCTTCGAATAGTTTGTTAGGTGACTGGGAACGTCAATGTAAGACAGAACCACTACTTCCTCTCTAGTGTGCCTTCCAAATGCTCTTATGCCCCGCAGTTGCTAAGATGATGCGGTACACATCTAAGCCTGAGAAGGGTTTATATGACTTCAGGTAGAATAAATTGACAGTAAATATTATAAATTGCCCTTCCGTTATGCTCACTAGGTTCTATAGTTTCCCAGAAGATCGCCTGTATTGATAATATTTTTATGGGGGTTTAAATTTCTTCATAACATTTATATATTTCAGCAAGCAATAGTGTCTCCTTTCTTGGTCCGTTGGTCAACAGTTGCAGCAACCTCGAGAGTTATTATACTGACCCGGTCAGTATACGTCATCCAATTAATAGTTCTGCCTACCTCAGAGCCACGGCGGAAGAAAGCATAGGGTTTTACATGTTAATTATATTCTATGTGGCTCAGTTTGTGTTGAAGCTACATATACGCCACCACTGATTTTCATGTTCATCTCGGTGCCGTACATATTGTTAAAGGATCTTTTAGGCAGTTTTTTCTCAATACCCTGGAAACTGCAAGCAAAAAAGCATATTTACGTACTATATCCTCTCGAAAACGGCTATCAAAATGTATCCCTTGCAATTTTATTTATTTAGCAATATTTTCCTTTTCTTGATTCAGATACGGGTTTTCGTCCAGAAGCGATATCGCAAGACGTGACTAAGCCACATCGAGTACAATTTAACATGTACAGCCCTATCCTTGCTGCCGCCAGAGATCTGAGGTAAACAGCATCCTTAAGGGTGTGCAAGTGCGATAAAATCACAATTTTATATTTTTATGAAATAGTGTTAGTTTTGTAGAGCGTACTTGAGAGTATTGTTTCCTCTTACGAAACAATTTTAGCTAGCATAGTTCTCTCATAATGGTACGCCAAAAGTCAAGATTTGCATGATATACTGCCATTTAAATAGTAAAAACCAATTGACTTACTTAAATTAAATAATTCACGGTTAACTAACATTCCATGAGCTACGCAACAAAGCATTTAGAAGCCCATTCCTAATATTTTGAACGTTAAAAAAAATCGCAATTAAAATACAAAAATAATTAACTGGAAGTTATTTCAGTATTTTCATACATAGCCCGTGGCATGTTATTTCACTATGAATTATTTCGTTTAAGTAAGTCAAATTTCTCATGCAAAACTATGCAAATTTTGAATTTGATGCGCCGTTATGAGAAAACTATGAGAGCTAAAATGGTTTTGTAAGAGTAAGCAATACTCACGCATCGTCTACAAAACTAACATGATTTCATACTAATATACAATTATGATTTTATCGCACTTGAACACCTTTAACTGCTGGACTCACAACTTAAGAGTTGCGTCAAATCCCACTTCGTAAGTTCATGCTTCGTGACAAAGCACCTAGTGACCTCGCTCCTACTTCCTCGGAGCTCACATTGCGATTTCCTTAATATGTAAAAAAAAAAAAATGGAGGCTTCTTCCCGGAAAATGTTCCTCGAACCCAACCAGCCAATCGCAGTTAGTATCCGACGACACCTGTGTGACGGTTACTCATGAACAGCTTATTAAATCCTTTTCAAATGTTGCAATAGTAACAATATTACACATTAAATATGACGCGTGGAAAACCACAAACTGTGACAGTAAGCAATTTCAATTAATGATTTGAGCCAGTATTCACATCTTGTGTTCTCTAGTTATGTAATAATTTTGAGATTACTTTAAAAAAAATTGATACCTATGGTAGTAACAGACTGTTTGGCTTTAGGAGGAATGACGAATAAGTAAGTGATTTACTTTAAAAGAATAATATTACTTCGTGTATGTAAAATTCGCACAATGAAACCAAATTATTGTGATTTTGGTTTTAAGGGAAAACTATTACATGTGGAATTGACAAAGTTTGGAAATAATATCTTTAAAAATAATATAATGTAGGAATTCCAATATTGTCAAAATATAGTATTGGTATACTAGCAAAGTTCGAGGAAATAATAACAAGACATGATGTTAAATTTATTTTAAAATGTTTAATTATTCTGATTAACTTTAATGACGACTACGAGGATCATTCCGACGGAAAAAGCAAGGAAGGTAAGTCACACTACATCTATAAGACGAGTGAATATTAAGTAGGTGACTTAGCGAAAATATACCGTAAAACTGGCTCAATCACTCTGTGGTCTTTGTAAATCCACTTATAATATTCTTAAATATAGGATTTGTGGACTCTGCTGAAAAGTTAGTTTCTTTTGGCGCCTGACTTGGCAAATGTCCTATGCTTTAGATACGTTGGACAGCCCATCTTAAGACTTTAAATTTAGTAAAATAGTATAGATAACATTGGGGATACTGCTAATGTGATGTCACCGGATATTAGGTTGATTGGACTTTCTATTTATATCCGAAAATTGAATTAGTCACAAAGTTCCCAAAGAATCACAGTACATATCAAAATATATTCCTTATTAAAATCTTAATAACGAGTGTTTTAAATTAATTCACAGCGTAGACCTATAAAAGCCCCACCCTTTACCGGCAGCTTTCTATTTCCCCTCCATACCTTGGCTGGCTCCCTTCTCTTCCCAGCCGTTAAAAATCATCACTGTTTCTACAGTCGGAACCTATACTTAATTATAAAATTAACATATCTGGTATTATCACTGAGAAAACTATACTTTAAAATTATATCTTTTGATTCGAGAACAAAATTAAACTTGAATTATAATTGTGTGACAGTTTGAAGCATCTCACAGAATCGTCAAAGATAACAGGGGTCGCTACCTATAATGAAACCCGCAAATAATTTGTCGTCAGGAATTTTAAGCGGTTGATGAAAGTTTATTGAACAATAACACGAACTTAACAAAAATAGTTTTCTCTTGTTGCGATTGCCTATAATCCTGTGATTCCGTAATTAGAGAACACATAATAATGTGACGGGTGTGTGGAGGTGCCTGATAGGTAGACTACACGCTTTACACACGCTTATACAAATGCCCAAACGCAACTCTCTCGAAATTTCCGCGTGATGAAGTAACTAATCTTATTTAATATATAGATATCCAGGTTTGCCTATTATTTTTTTGGTACATCCCGATGCCCCTCTACAAATTTTTGACCCATACATCCTCCTCCAAATTAGTAATATGACATAAACCTCTGCAAGCGCACGAACAACTGACCAAAGGTTGTTTTCACAACATTTTTTGCTTGCCATGTTCTGCCTCTCTGTCTTGTTTTTCTCGTACACCACAAAATCAGTTTTATTTTCAGCAGAAACATTTGAGGACACACGCACAGTAACATACCAAAATTTTATTTTCAGTTCACTTTTTGGGCACAACGTTCTTCCCCTCTACACGCTTCGTTCCACCCCCGCCCCCCCCCAAATTATTTTTTAACGGCATAAAACTTCGCACGTGCTCGCGCAACAACTCGCCAAATATTTTTTTACTAATTTTTTTGTATAACTTTCTGCCTCTCTTTCCCATTTTACTCCCTACACCCCAAACCTAGTATTTTAAAGAAACCTTTGCGTGCGCACGCATAACAGCTCACTGGGAGGTGACATTTACAGTCACTTCCTCGGGTTCAGGACTGGGTGTTTGTGATCGTCTTGTCTGTCTGCCACACGCCAACGTCCAATTACGTCACTTACACTTAGAAAAGTCACTGGGGATTGTATGACATAGACTCACTTAAAGGGGGGAATGTTTGGTGCACTGGCAGGGCGATAGCCTTGCCATTGTATCAAACATTTTATAAAAAAAACTGTACCACGTTTTTCCTTCCAAACGTTTGGCCCTCCTACAAAAAAACTATTTTTTTTTCTGCAGAAACCATCGCTGGCGCACGCACAACTCACAATTTTTTTTGTCACACAATTTTTTGGGCAACTCGTTTTGCCTCTGTACCACTTCTCGCTCCTTCTCCTCTTCTCCCCAGTTAGTTTTTTTGTGGCAGAAACCTCCGTGGGCACTTGCACATCAACTCACCAAAGTTTATTTTTTCTCCACAAAATTGGATGCAAGCGCTTTTGAATCGCCGGTACTGTTTTACTTTTTGCCGGTTTGTACATATCTGTCATGTGTTAATGTAAGCTCAGCAGTCTTAGTAATACACCGACTGGATGTATATTTTTTACTCAATAGTAAACTGAGAAGTGAAATATAATCCTGAGAAAGCATTTTTCATACTGTGAGAATTTATTGGTTTGTGGACGCACGCCATTACTCATGCTTTTGCTGATCATACCTGTGTTGAATGACGAATAACGAACAAGAATATATATATATATATATATATATAAAATCACAAAAATAGAATATAAGGTAACCCAAAGGATTTGCAGTTTTTTTTTTCATACTGTTCGCAGCCTATTATTAAGTACTATCGAGGGCTGTTTGGATGAGACATTCATTCTGTCTGGATACGTGAAAAGCCAACATTTTCTACATTATTATGAAAAATAAGTTTAAAATCTATAATATAACGTTTAATTGTTACTATGAGATTCCACGTGGTTCTTGCATCATGTTGCGTGTTCCCACTTATGTGAAGCTGTGTGTGACGCACTTGACTTATTTCTGAGGAATGCAAATATATCACGTGTATACGAGGAGTACAGTGTAGGACATTGTGGCTAGGATGTCCGCCTTCGATGCGTACACCGTGGCAGTGGGCTTTTTGCACGACATTTGTAATTCATTAAAAATCAATTCACATATAAGTACAAGGAAAAATATCAATATAATAGAAAGAATCTTTTGTTAAAAGTGTTTCGTTTAGTTATACGACACATATAACAGATTTGAAAACATCTACCGGTGCGGACCTGAGTTAAAACAGGTTCTACGTCATCAGTCTGTACCAGTACTCTGGTGGTCATCTGATCACTGAAGTAAAGTAGTTTCGAGCAAGGCCAGTACTTGGATGTGTGACCTGCTAGGGAACATCGACACTGCGTGCCATTGGTGCATGTATGAAAGCAGGTTGGACTACCATAAAGGTCAACACCAGTGCAACGTACAAGAGTAAATATTCTCAATAGATAACGCCTGTTTACTTCTTTATGGCTTGCTCCTGGGTTTTTTCACGGTTTGCGTTTGCTGCGGTCACGAAATCCTTTACATTATTTGAAAGTGACACCATGAACTGAATGGCCTACACAATGTTTTTATTGACTTCTTTTCGAACAGAGTTCTTTACTACTATCCTATAGTCATTATGTAACGTTATATATAAATAAATAAATAAATATATATATATATATATATATATATATTAATATGTATCCCTAATAAAATATCAGAAAAATATTTTTTGTTACGGGATAAATAAAATTACTGCTTATTTTTTAAAATTATATATTTATTTCTCAATGGGTCTACATGTTGCAACTTATATGAATACTGTCTACAGTGTTTTACAGCGACTTTCGTCACATTTTTTGTTGTTATGTGTCTCGTGTATTAAGACATTATGAAGTCTGTAAAGTATACTCAGTAAATTGATACAGAGCAAGACATTTAATATTCTAATCAGTTAAATATTGTTCACTTGAAATTATTTTGCGACAACCGCTTATAGGTCTCACAAACATTAATGACTCGATGTACAGTTCTAAACCATTTATTTGTTGATATTTCTCAAAGTATCAGACTGCGAAAGATATTTGTAAAACAGAATAAACCCTTGTGCCGTACACATCGACTCAAAACAGGGTTTAAATAAATAAGCCATATGTCCGACCAAAAATATTGCTTCACACCCACCAAGTGTCGATGTAACCGGCAATTTCAAAATTTCACCTCTCGTGGGGTAGTTTTTCTACGCCTATATGTTCTTAGTGAAATTTATGAGAGCGGCCCATTGCCCTCGTGCGTCAACAATAAGTGCATTACAGTTGCATTCTGTATTGTTTTAAGGAAATGTTGCACGTTTTGATCATTTACTTTGATTATGTAATTGAATCGAACAATTAAGGACATACGTGTATCCATATTGCATTGTATATAAATTATTTATCTTACCATACCGATGTATCGGAGTATTAAGGGCGCCGCCTACCCGCGCGTTTGAGGCTCATAAGTGAGGGAGATGTAAGGGCGACCTTGCGACGCGCATCAAATGCCACATCACCACTACGAGCCAAGCCATATCCATCTTAAGTAGAAGGCCGCGGCCTTATATCTGGCAACCCTGTCAGGAAGGGTCATTGTAACACTTCTCTTAGCTCTCCAAAGGCAATCAATGGCTGTACCTGATTCGTTATTCTGTCCTATATAACAGCGAATCAGAGGAAGCCACTGCCTTTAGCGAGACAATATAACGGTTATTTTGTCTCGCTAAAGGCAGTGGCTTCTTCTGATTCGCTGTTATATAGGACAGAATAACAAATCAGTAGGGCCACGATTTTGTCGCGAAAAGATTTTTGCCCCACTTTGTTTCAGTGACTCACGTGCACATCGGCAGTTCTGTTTCAAGGTTATTGGCTGCGTGTCTTTGTTCAGACACGTTTCTCATTTTACTGCACCAATCAGAATAAGGTTATTGTGAGTCTGTACATCTGTAATTTGCCAAGGCAAGTGAGAGTAAAATCATCCAACCACAGACGATGTAACAGAGCTGCAGGTGTGCACATGACGCATCGAAACCAAATGTTGCAAAAATCTTTTCGCCATAAAATCGTGGCTCTACAAGTGTCAAAATCAGCCTTCCTGCCAGTGTTGCCAGATATGAGGTCGCGGCCTTCTATTGAAGATGGCTGTGGCCAAGCGCTTGCAGTATTCTCGCTAATACAGTTTTACTAGGAAGTTTAAGCGGTGGCCAGGAAGTTTTATTGGTGAACGTGGGTAGCAAAGTTCAGTGCACGTCTATATCTGAGTTTCATATAAATCCGGTTGGGTAATTTAAAAACACGGCATTCTTATTAGGCAATTTTTCATTATATTGAAGGGCTTAGAAACTGTGTTTTTAATGAACATGGTGTCTTAGTAATAGCATTCCGAACTTATCCGAAGTGTCTTATATTTTCCTACGTAGGCACAACGGGTGCATGTGAAATAGTTTCGTTAGATAACCGGTTTACGAACTCACTTCAACACATTTTAAGCGCATGGCAGGCAGCGACCTTAAGAACATCGGTATGATAAAAATTGTTTCCTATAGGTACGTACATAAATGTTGGCGTTCCTATACGTTTATAGGAAACACTCAACAGTATTCAACATTTCCTATCTTTACAAGCTGAAGTATTGTAAGCGTTTCATACTGTGAATGGGTTAATTACTTACATTACTTTTTACGAAATTTTATAGAGTGTGGATTATTCGTTTGTATTTTATCAATATTAATGTACATCTGAAGAAGCATCTATTTAGTAGTTTTGACAGCTGAGATTTTCTCACACCTGCCTAGTACTTGCCGTGATTAAATTCTGCTGAATATTGGTATGCGTGCATTATCTCGTGTCGGCGCCTTTTTAGACTAACCTTTCAAACGTGTTGCCTAATATATGGGCACTTTTACATAACTGATTACTTTTGTATTCCGTTTCCATGAGAACAGTGGACTATAGTCAGTTGCAACAAGAATACCATTTTTAAGTAAGTGCTCAATAAGCAAGCATTAAACGTTCAAAATTCTAGACGGCATGAAAGTTGAATGTTACAATTTATTAATTATAGGGGAGGTATTTACACCTGTTTGTACTAATGTAGATATTCGTGGTCACATAACAAAATATTAAAAAACGTAATTTCATTTCAAATTTTTATATATATTTTTAAAGTGCTTGCAGGTCTCTTAATATTCACTGAAGATAGCATACCTTTGACTTTCTTCTTATTTTTGCATTGTCAACCATCTTAGAATGTTTATTAATCTGTGAAACATCATGTATAAGTAATTTATAATAACCAAAAAATCTCTCTGCCGTCTTCCAAACTTATGCTTCAAAATATTTATTTATTTTGTTCTTTTAACTCATAGCTTTGATAAATAATTGAAATAATCAAACGTTATATGCTCTTTGTATGTTGATGACATTCCTGAATAGTATCTCTCGACGAGCAATTAGCAAATTTTCCAGTGTAAATGACATAAAAATGATAATAAATTTTAACTATACTTTTAATTTAAAGTGGCAACTAGAGCAAGTTTACATAGCATTAAAATATTTATGAAGCTAACTTACGGCCTGTACCGTATTATATTTTATATAATTTTATTCTTTATTACGTATCATATTTTTATATAGTAATAAAATAAAGTTTTATAACATTTTACCCCTCTATTGTTTAAATCATAGTTTTTGTATACTAATTAAATAAAAGTTACTGTCTGTGTTCTTCTTAATAAATAAAACGTAACTACAAAAACCTACCCGCAAACGTTGCTACAAAAAACTACAAGTAATATCCAAAGTGAAATTAATCATCCATTTTATGCAATAGAAATTGTACGCATAGTTTTATTTAGTAGGAGTATATTAACAAATTCTGGGAATGGAGCAAATTTGAAATAATAGACACCATATTCCTCAAGGATTCCATGTAATAAATAAGCTTACATTTTAATAACTACGTCAAAGCCACCACCATGCATTTACAAATCCATCGATAAGTCAGGTTCGAAGATTTATAGGAAAGATATTTCAGTTCAGAATATTAAACGGTTTAGCATTTTTTGTGAAAATCAATCGAAACTCGCATAATTCAAAATACGCTGGCTTAATGGACATAGGTTTTTAAGTAAAATTAATGTTGTAAGACAAAACACATGTTTTAAGAAACACACAGTATGTTACTAGCATTGTAAAATACAAGTTAAGCTTCGTGAGTTCACTTTCTTTTCTGGTAAAAATCTTCTCACCTGAAACACTTAATAATTATACAAGCACAGTATTAGATGTGTCCATGTTGTAAGATTTTCACCACCTGAAAAATAAGTCTAATATAGTTGGATGAAAAAAATTAGCAGTGTCTGATTGAGTTATCGACAAAATAGCACATATTCTCACTGGAGAAATGCGTGCCGTGGAAAGGCTTGATTTATTTAATTCAAAGTAAAATTGTTTTACATACATTAAAAACTCATCTGAAAATATTATCATTGCGGTTACACGTAGCAATGTGAGATGGTGCTTGTAATTCCATCGATGAAGTCCGGCATAACTTATTTCCTGCTAACTATGTACCTCCACTGACATTACATTATAACTGTATCATAATTGGTATTGTACAAGATTCTATATGGTCAATTGTACAAGATGGTATTCTGGCTACTAAACGAATCAGGATGGTTGATTTTTATTACAAGGCAGTAGCTGGCAAAATAGTGTAAAAATTAAACAATTGCATATAATACTTGAATAAGAGTTTGATAGAAATACCACGGGGAATTTAACTAATAGCCCTAAATAAAATAGAAATGTTTCATTTCCTAAAATTGGTTATCTCCATTGTGGTATATTAAACTGAACAGTCACCATTGTAGTTAATAACAGTTTTTTGTTTTGTGTGATATCCAAATAAAGTTCAAAGTTTATTCGTGTCTCGGTAATTTGTCTCTGTCATATTAAGGAGCATTTGTATGAAATTTCACATCTTATTATCGATCAAGGTGGTAACTAATTTTTAGCTACATTATAAGGCTTTGAGGTCGGTACCTACAAAAGCTTTTCAGGGTATAACACTGTATTATAATTGATCAGCAACGAAACTTGGTATGGAGTCTGGGGTAAATAATAGCAAAGGTCGTATTTGAATACCTAGCAAAATATTTCCAACACTGGGTGAAAAATTTACCATGATGGCTGCCGTAATAGCTAACGCAACAGCCACTATGGCCGAATTTATATAAGTTGATATGAAATACACCAACTAACGAGTAATAATAGTTGTGGTGATTATAATAAATCATACACCGTAGGTATGTCATAATTCGGTTTGATTTATAAATCGAAGTCAATACTTATGAAATAATAAAAATTGTTTCTTGAATACTTAAACATACATGTTTAATAAGAAAACGTAAACTTTGGCATTGCCTTTAATTTTATGTTTCTTAGAAGTAGTCCACTAAACAAACTGCGTGGAGTTTTAACAATAAGTGTGTTTTGTACATTGCCTTAGTGACAAGAAGTATTAGTGTTGTTAAAGATAGTTACTATTTTGAATAATATCTTCGCACAAAATTTTGCGTATTGTATAGCTACGCAACAAAAGGAAACAACACAAAAATAAACTTACTTTTGTGATGAAAATTTTGCTTGTATAGGTTGCTTTCAATAAAGCGTTTTTTTTTTAATGTTTAACGTCTTGTACTTACAAAAAATAAGTTTGTATGGGTATGTAGTTAGATAGTACTGCATTGTGGGTTTTACATTAAGAATTTTCATTCCATTCAGAACATTACTGAAAAAGGTTATAATTTTATGTATTGTTATTGTGAAACCAACGGTGTACAATTAATATATATTTAAGAGTGAACAGAAAATAATTTGTTTGATTTCAGTGTATACTGTGAGACCAAATACAATGATAATTAGAATAAATACTTAAATTATTTCATACCTTTCTCAGCTGGGTCATAAAAACTGTACTGCGGTGTATCCGTTGTTCAAAATCGGATACAAAAAGATTTGTAACAGCAGAGATTAGTTTCCAGGATAAAAATAGATTCCATAAATCAACATTAGATAATAACAAGCGTGAAGGTAAAATATTACCACTATGCTGTAGCCTATCTTATGGGGCAATAATTTACTAGACAGTATATTCATTACGTTAGGGGATACTATATTGCAGGATTTTACAGTAAGAAAGGAATACTAAAACCCATCACTTACTTAAGTCATATCATAGACATTAATTAATATTTTTCCGACGTATCCATGTAAGGTAAAAATATTAAGATAATTAATTTGGAATGTAATTACTCAGGATTTGGTAATCTAAATAGACGATTACTTACTATATTTAAACAATCAAAGTTTTTTATAAATTATAACACGACATAATTTTTACAACTAAACGTATTTAATTCTGTTGCTTAAATACCATACTTTACGAATAAAGTATGTTATTTCTTTTGTAAAACATCAGTAGACAAAAGAAATATGCTTACGCATAGCTGTAAAATAAATGTTAAATTGTTAATATTGACCATGCAGTTTACAAATTACGAAGTAAAGGTGAACTTACCAATAGCCTCAAATACAGAACTTTACAGGTTCTTAGGAAAGAATCAAACATTAGAATACAGTAAAATGTATTTTCCAAAAATCACACAACATATTTTGTTTCCTAGTAGTTAAATATTTATATTACTTTCGTAAAAGAATAGAATGATGTTTGTACAGTTAAGACAGTAAAATGTATCACCTTGTGAAATATAGTTATTTGCAGACAAAACAGAACATTTTTACATGTACGTATATCTTATATGAACTGAATTTTAGTATTTCGTATTTAATAGGTACATACAATGAAAGTTTGGTTTAACACATTTCTGAAGAATGTTATCATTTCGAAAATGTTAACATTTTTTGCTAGTTACGAGATCAAAATAAATTTGTATTTGATTCAATTCGAAAATTAAAATTACATTACTAAATATATTTTGAGTAACTCAAGACATTTGCATTAATTCTGCGCTAACTGAATGCTATGAGTAGGTTTCTAAATAACTAATTTCGCTGAGAACTAATAGTCTACTTACAATTAACTTAGGAATATTTTGTACTTTATGTAATATACAAATAATAAACAATCTGTAATTTACAATTTGAATTGCTTTGACTAACATAAAAATGGTGGTAATTCCTTCGTCTCACTCATAATTACAAACTTCTTGCTAAGCTATTGACTAACAGCTGTATGCATACCATGTTAGTCTAGTGTGAAAACACCAAACCATTTTCTAACAAACGTCCCTGTTATAGGTTTCCTTAAAATATGCTTGCCTTTAAAATTTTCGTTTTCTAAATAGAAAACCTCTTGGTTTAAAACCCTTTTACCAAAGACTTAGCTGACATTTTGTACCTTGCTTTTATAAGTAAGTTTGTAGTTGGTAATAAATTCACCGTTCGAATGGCAAATGTTATAAAATCTTAATTTAAATACGTATCTGTAATAAATGGCCCTGCTATGTCTGCGGACAAAATTACGCTTAACATTGCTGGTTCATCCGCACAAATTTGAGTAAGAATATTATTACATTTTTTAAACATTGTTCTTCGTATCTGTATTTATTGTATCTACTAGACTAAATTACTTTACCTACATGACACCATATTACATTTGAAAAAAAGAATATGTACAGGAAGTTCAAACTGATGCCGTACCGTAAAACGAGATGAATAAGATCACCGAAGTGAATAGGACCAAAAGATTTAGAAAAAAATAATCAGAGCAAAATCTGCTTTAGAAACAATTTTCCCTTAATAGGAAACTTATTACTGTTTATCAGTAGTTATTTTGGAACGTAACTTTTAAAACGGAAGAATTATAAGCGAGATATTTGCCCTTCACGCCACGGCGACCTTATTCACCCTGTTTTACGGTAATTCTGAACGAGTATTTTCAGTAAAAGCAGGAAATCCACAATACCAAAACACAATGCTCAGATCACAGTGCTCAAATTGGTTACGTAAATACACGTTCGAGATCCAGTATTGTACGCCAGTTTAATAGAAAACTACCATACCTATCAGTCCGGACACTTTTAAAGACTGATTAGCATGTAATTTACTAGCAAGCTTTATTATTGGCAGCGATTTTATGTTGAAATATTTTAGAAAAAAGTTTTACAGGCATGAAAAAAATAACATGCTACATAAATATTGTGAAATATAAAACTATTCTGATAATTTGTACCTTCGACAGATGATAACTTTGTATATGTTAATATGGTATTGATACTCAACTGTACTAATGTTACTGAACTTGACTAGAAGTATTTGAGAGTTTCCGCACTTGAAATTTAAATGTAAAAAAAATTGGTAAATTAAAATTTATAATTGGTTTAACGTAATATGAGTAAAAGTTATCAATAAGTTCTAAAATACAGCTCTGATATCGACGAGTGAAGTGTGAACACTGGGTGAAATTCCTCGTTACTATAAACAGTCTAAAATATATGTTTAGTTTTGGGAGGCGGTGAGAAATTGACATATCTTTTGAATAGCTTCAAACTAGAACAAGGATACTAAAAATGGTTTAGGAAGAGACCTGGATAGTCTTCATTTTCAAAAACTGAGAACCCCAGCTAGAACTTCCTACGTGGGATATGCCATTAACGAAGGGCCCTGGTATTATTCGAGAAACTTCCAAGGAACGTACGCCATAAACTAAAGGCTACGAAATTTACGTCACAAGTCACTATCACCAGAGAGCCTTCAATAATGTGTGACTAACTCATTTGGATATATATTATTATTGCACTGTTTTAAATCAGTGCTGATGTGTCAGTTTTACTGTGGCAAATGTTTACTAACCAACCCTGAGATAACTACTCTGAGTTAGTTAAACACCTTTTCAGCCATTTATGAAATTTTGCCAGAACCAAGAAAATGTTCCTTTATCCCGGCTCTGGTGATGTGGACTAACTATGCATGTTAGTGAGTAAAATGTTGCTTTGGGTTATGTTTCATCACATAATATCACTTCAAATTGTATATTAATGAAGTCATGAGATATTCTACCTAAGGGAAATAATCTAGTATTTAACTGTTCTGTGTTGTCTTTCATTTAAAATGTTTAACTACTCAAGCACTAAAATTGCAGTAAAACTGAGTTTTACAAACGTAAGTAAAACAGTTCACCTGTTCACATCCTTTCATTAGTTGTGCTTAGCAAAACCAAGCTTAGTATCATGAAAGTTGTGTAGTGTTATATCCCCTCTAGGTTTGCGGGAAGTGTATATAACAACATGTTGGATGAAATTGCCAAATTCAAGCAACGTTCATAACGGTGTTACGACGCGGAAAATGTTTGCTTACCGTTAAGTAACGTTATGAAACGAAACAAGTGCGCTCCACATCTGTGGCAAATTAAATTAAGCTAATATTCCAGGCCTTCATATGTTTTAATATTTGCAGTTTCTTAAAGTGTAGGAAAATATAATAAAATTTTTAAAATTTTTCATTGACGTGGTTAAAGACAGAGTTCATATGAGTTTATTTGTAATGTAACATTTTGGTTAATTTATGAGAACACACGTTCGTACTAAAAGATGCGTGTTTTATCTAAGGTTTCAACAAGTCGTCTATCAGTGCGTTTTTTGTTCATACCTGGCATTCAAAGAAACACAGAGAGTAATTTGAGATAGAAATTAAAATTGTTCGGTTAATTTACTTGTGACGTCAGTGTAGCAACGTTCTGAAACATCGTTTAGTATCTCGTTTAAGAATCCAAGTTAAATTTCCTTTATAATAAAGGGCATTTCATATTTAATACAAGTGGGAAGTTTTTGATTAATGTGTTATAATGGTCACTAATGCAAGTTAATCACGTATAAAATTAAGCGGACTTGAAATCATGGGTAATATGGCCGAATTTAAAGTTTCGAAATGTTTATCTTTATCACACACACATAAATCTTTGTGCATGTGTGGTGCATGTTTCTTTGTCAATACGGTCTGAGCAGTTGACAAATGGTATTGTCGACAACATTAACTGAAGGCAGATAGATAGATAATATTGTGAAACTCACTTTGTTTCGTCGATGAAGACAGCTTCCAGTACTCTGGCGGCATAGTGAAGGTTCTTCTGCAGTAAATCTGCGGATATCTCCCCCCTCTGTAATTGTCTCAACAGAGAGCGTAACCTGAAATACAAGAAACATCACCCTGTCACTTCACACTGCCATACTCACGGAAGAATAACGTATTATTTTACAGTATTTGACTGAGCGAAATCAGCAGAGAAGTTTCTAAAGAAGGAGAGCTATGTTATAAGTTTTAAATGTAGCAGCCAAACCTGAGTACACCCACAAGAAAATCGTGCGACTATATCACAGTTCCAGGTGTTATTGAAGAAGTTCAGTTAGCGTAATCAAGGATGACTTTGGACACGTGGATTGAATTTGGTCACATGGGTTGACTTTGGACACGTGGGTTGTATTTGGGACACTTTTGAACAATTTTTATTTTCCATGTGTGTCAGCTGTAAGTAAACATTTATGAGATTTTGTGTGCACATATTCTATTTAGAATTTATCGCAAGTAAACATCTTTACTCAAGGCTGCCATATGTGTGAAAACATGTTTTTTTTAATTCCCTAAGTAACCACATGTGTCCAAAGCTATCCCCGCATGCGGTACTTGTGAAATAGTTTTTTTTTTTTTTTTTTACAAAACTGTCCTTTCATTTGAAGCATCAACAAGTTAAGGGTAGGAAATATGTTTGTATTTAAAGAAACAGCTAGTGGTTTAGTTCAGTCAGAGGTTCTGTTATTTATTCTGTACTCATGCTAATAGGGAAGGATATACCAAAACGAAATTTATAAATGAATTGTTAGTTTATAGATTGGATCATATGCTTATTTTAATGGCTCCGCTAAATAACTCAAAAAAATATTACTTTTCTTTAACAATAAACATACGTTAACTTGCGAAGTGGTTGACTGAAAAGAATACATACACGTATTTTCGGCTAATGGTACACATTATCTGCAGACAAAGTTTGTTACAAATATGTTCAGCTTCATTTCAAATAACTTAATTTAGAAAGAAATCACGGTTAAAAGATGCGTCTGCTTGACCAAAAACGGGTTAATTTGAATGGCCAGTTGAAATACTACATGTGCATTAAATTAAACTGGGACATATATATTTTTGGTAATAATTTATAGAATACGCACAATTACACATCAAGCAAAATGACCGTCAAAATTTATATAAGCAATTTTTATTAGTATAGTAAATTCTTAAATAATTATATGTTTGTTTACAATCGATCAAAACGTATAGTAAATATTGCTTACTAATAATTAAATGTTTACCATTTCGAAAACCAGTGTTTTAGACTTTATGACAATATAAAATGACACTTCATTCCACAGTCTTATTTACGCATATAAAGTATGGGAAATACTTTCAGAAATGTCGGTGACATGGTGTTAAATTATACTTTACACTTTAAATGTCATCTACCAAAATGTAGACATATAACCACATATACTTTTGTAATCTGATTACTTTGCTGTGTTGTCAAATACCAAATTAGTTATTAACGTATCATAAAGTGTGTGTATTATAAGTAGTTGTTTTCTAGATTTTAAAATAGCCACCATTTTGGCAAAATTTTCAACAGATTACTTGATTAAAAATTAAGGTAACCCATTTGAATTCGGTATACAGTAATGAGTAAATGTCGCAATAGCGGCAATCTGTTCGTATAATTGCATGCTGTGAGATTCAGTACCTAACGTGTTCAACTTTTCTTCAGTATGTTCTATCTTTTCTGTACAGTGTTGATATAGTTCTGGCCTATGAATTGTTGCAGTAACCAGTATAGCTGTCCAAACATGAATGCGAAGCCCTCATTGCGTCTAGCCTTGTACGCAAACTAAACAATAGTCGAAATTAGAGCCAATCAACTCCTTGTTAGCCAGGCATGCTAGCAGGTTGGCATCACCCATTATTGTTACCTAGCTTAGCTAGACGGTTGAGGTCGATGATGGGATCTTTGAGAACTTATTGTAAAAGCATTGGCACTGGACCAAAAATGACATGGTTGTGTATTGTAATCTTGTTATTGCATTTATGGAAAAATTTGATTCGGGTGTTATTCATTACGTCTTTAAATATTTTGTGCACAACATTTCGTTTGCAATCTGTGTAATTGCAATTTCATGGAGCCATACGCTAAATAAAATATGTTATACAATTTCCTTGTAACTGAAAAGAATAATAATACTGCAAATAAAACAATGACAGTAATTTTAGAGCTTATTAGTGTTTATATTCAAATGGGTCTATCTCGACAGCCGTCCTGTATTGACCCACTGTTCACACGAAATTATTGTTCACAATGGCCAGTACTATCATCTACCAGAATATTGCTATTTCCTCCCGGGACGCTCTATATATTTTATGACAGGAAACAATATTAATAATAAGCTCCTTTACATAATGTCACAAAATTCAAGCATTGATTAAATATTAACTAAATAATACAGATCATAAATTATAAATTTTAAGAAAATCATAACAGAATAACTTACCCATATTTCATCTGCCATTTACATATATATTGGAAAATTGTAAGAATTAATCATGCCAACGTATTCTGAAAATCAGTGTAACTGACTGGGCTTGCAAGATTGTAGAATGGTTATGTGGTTCTTTAAATACGAATCACAAATATTCAATAGCGGCGCACCAGAGCTATCATTGGCTCAGTCTGATAGGGACACGCCTATAACACAAGAATAAAATGTTATATTGAAGCTAAGAATACTGCCATTTTTCGCGATAAATAAGTTTCCCTGGCTATTAACCACTAAATCCGTAATTTATTATTCGTGATAAGTGTTCAAGCTTTGCGCCAGTAATAGTAAAGAACAATTTAAAACTCTCATTGGTCAAATCACTATACTTCATTAATTTATGTAGGTTTGAAACAGCTCATAAAAATCAGGACGATTTGGTAATAGAATTTACGAAACTTCTCGGGACGGAAATAAAATATGTAATTGATACTTAATCATTTGTTCGAGATTTATATCAGACATAGTCAGATAATGAAAAACCCTTACTACCGAGTGAAGTAGCGCAGTGGCAGAAAAAAAATTCGCGTTCAGAAGGACTCTTAGTTCCATTACAATTTCGATTTATTGTGGTTTACCGTAATCTCTCTTAACACATTCTAGGGTAGTTGTATAACACATGCCATAGGTAGAGACACAGGAAAATAGCGAAAATATTTATCATAGCCTCTAATCAACTGTAGTTCCTTAATCGTAACACAAATGACAGTTGTGGGACACATCACACATGTTCCACGTCAAATCTGTACATTTCTTACCGGATCAGTTAGAGATAGAAAAAGTAATTCAAATAAATTATAGCCAATACGAATACAAAACCATCAATGATATACACTACACGCTGGAGTCCAGCAAACAGAAAAAGTTACAGAAAAAGTTTCCTGAGATTTTTCAGTGTTCTAGCCACTGGAATTCCTTCCCTGCACTTCCTGTCGTTTTGAGTAAATGGTTTACGTCTCGAATGACTCTCTTCCACCCAACATTCCACTTAGAGTAAAGCTTTCCTTTCACTCCATTTTTATGCAGTTCATTGCAAACTAAATAATCTCCAGCTATTGTTGTAGGGTAAATATTTTCATTTGTCCACCGGTACGTTGGCGCTAACGAAAAAACAATTAGTGTTTTGTTCCCTCTGTCTATAACGTAAAATCACATTTCACTGCCATTTCATTGCAAAACTCTGTGTAAAAATTACCAGTATGTCGTAAATGTAAAGTTTCTTCGTTAGTTATTTATTCAGATGCAAATATCATTGTCGACTTTAGTCCTTGCAGCCTAAATTGTTTTTTCAACTATCGACGTTTTCACTCAGTTCTGGAGAAAGTTTGCTTTGAACTAGCGTCTCATTTATTTCCTTCAGAAGTAATATCTACATTTTTTAGTCGTCTATCGGTCTTATACTTTGCGAAGTCCATTTTTGCCTGTTCAAATCTTTTTTAACTTTTTGCCGAATGTCTCCTAGTCCAGTGTTACTCGGCAGAGTTAACAGAATGTCATATTTTCACCTGTTTTAAAACTTAATACAATGTTATGACAAAGACGATACCAAGCTTTCGCCGTCATTATAATTAAATCTATCCTGACTTTCGTGGCTACGGTTTCCGAAACATATGTTCTACGTAAATGCTACCACCTCAGACGCTATAAAAGCAGCGGCTATGACGTAACGCGCGACCGTATTCCTAAAGCAGTTTTTACAATTATGCGACACTGCGACAGCGACAGTGCGGCAAAAACGACTTGCTGCTGTCGCAGACACATCCAATTTTACAATTTTGCGAAAATATCGGTGACGTCAATGCGTTCATTTGCTTTTAGTGCCCTCTTTCGTTAGAAATGGAACTAAAATACTTGCGCCTCTCGCGCCTTTTTTGTTTTCTCGCAGTTGTTTTTTTTTTTTTTTTTTTTTTAACATTCGCGCTAAGTAGTTCGGCGGTGTTTTTATTTCAGTGTGTCTGTAATTTACTGTAGTAAATTGTTGAAACATATTATAATTATTCATGAATGTGAATGAGGAAAGTAGAAGAATACGGCGGAGGAGAGCAATCATATTGCTTCTATTTTACTGAATAGGAGAAGAGTAAACAGAAGATGGGGAGTTAGGCCCATAAATAGAAATAGAGCAGCACAGGGTAATTTTCTCAACCTTATCAACCCCAACTTCCAGCCAAGCTTTGTTTTTCTTTAACTGATTAGAGTATAAATTATGCCGCGGGTTGTAAAGAAATTCTCTCTTCCGCATTTCTTCTATTAACCTTTCTTCTACACAACTTGCCATTTCGTCAATCGCAAAAACAATAACAAAACAACGCCGCCTGTTTTGTTTCCGAAACATTTATTCTTATTCTTACTGTTGACAAATTTTTCTGTTTACAAACATCGATGTTTTATTCTTCTTCTTCCTTGCCGCACGCCATTTTCGCAGCTGCGATAGGACGAGTTCTATAGCAGCCCGTCGCATCGTCGTCGTCTGCTTGCTCTCATCTGATTGGTTAGTTGCGTTTGTCGCACTGTCGCTGTCGCAGTGTCGCATGATTGTAAAAACTTCTTAAACGTGTTTTCTCCATGTCCTAAGATGGTACCAGTTAAGTCACCGTTTATTATTTGCCTCCCCCGTGTGAAACAATAAACAAATGATGGCGACACTATAATAGTGTTTTTATAGAACAAGTAGCAGTTACTTTCAATAATTATTTTACAAAACACATTTTTTTTCGACATTTAAAACGTAATGTATTACATTTTAATTTGTTTTAAATTTGAAGTAGACAATCATAAACATAATAATATTCAGGGTGATTCTAATCAAACAAACACCTCTTGGGAGGTGATTCCTGACGAAAAAATATGCCGAAAACATGTATACGACTAATAGTCTAAAGTAGATATTAAGGGCGCTGTGTACGCTTAAAATATGAGGTTTAAAAATGCGTTCGCGAACGTTGATAAAAATCAATGCAACATTAACGAACAGTAAATTCGTGTAAAGTTTACATGAACGAAGTTGTCAAAAAGGCCCGTGCACATTTTGTAAAATAATGCCCTTAACAGTATTAAATCACTAGCGGAATGTTTTCGGCATATTTATTCGTCAGGAATCTCCTCCCAAGAGGTGTCTGTTTAATTAAGAATCATCCTGTAGATAAAAAGTAACTTATTCAACTTTAGAAATTTAAGTATTTAAAATAAAATGACCGTCTCTTGCGCAAAGTTAAAAGAAAAAAACTGTAACTTCACTTTGTGAAGTGGCCGTCTGGACGGACGTCTTTTGCACGTCCGAGACCTTTACAAGCGGAAGCAATAAGGACGACACATCACGCGTGTCACACCTCACCCTAGTCTGTAGGTGCAAGTCACTAACTGGCACGTAGTCTTCTCGTCAACAACTCGCCTCTATTAAACATGCAGTGATAACCCTATAATTTTGTTACGTATTGTTGGAGGCGAGATTATTTCGCGTATTGATTCTAGGTCAGTTCGAATGCCAATAATTAGGGGCCGGAATTTTCGCTCATTCAATGACCCGCATGCTAGAATCCATTGTCCTATGCATATTATGGCCCCGTGTATTCGTTCATTGTCTGTTGTTCCACTGAATAGCAGCTGGTGAACAAATGGTCGGAGTTTGAGTATGGATAGGAAAGTGCATTCTAACATGCAGGTCATTGAAACCAAGAAATTTAACGGTCCCTACCAATAGTTAGAGGCACGAGTATTTCGCGTATTCGTCTGGTAGCAGCTTAGACTTCTCAGTCCTATACACACACTGGCTACAGTCGAATATTCATTGGCTTCTAACCATACACGCAGGTACCACGTGTGTTCACAACGAGTTATTACTCATTTTCAATTGGTAACCAGTCGTAAAATGTGTATCAAAACAACTATCGTCCGATCACAGTAATTACAGTGATGTATACATCATTGACGTTTAACCTGACCTAGAATCAATACGCGAAATACTCGTGCCTCTAGTAGAGGCACGAGTATTTCGCGTATTAATCTGGCAACATCCTAGACTTCTCAGACCTATGCACACACTGGCCGAAGTCAAATATCCATTGGCTTCTAACCGTAACACGTGTTACCACCACGACTTGTTTCCTTATTTATCACTGGCTTGCAGTCGTCAAAGATGTGTTGAAACAGGTGTCGTCTAATCTCAGAAGTAGTGAAGTATACATAATTGTTAACGATAAAGGTGTGTTGTACACGCCTATGCCCTTTAAAAGATTCTGCACCAACATTTTAATGCTTAAGAGTGCGTGGTAGATAAATAAACGCTGAAAACATAAATTGATTTCCACGCTTTTTTAGAAGTCGATGTGGATAAAATACTCAATGACAATCCTAGATAATGGTATTTGACAACATTGTGAATAAATATTTATCCAAAATTACTCATTCGTTACGCGTGATCTCTTGCGCCACAGTTAAATGCACGAGGTTCCGGCGTCAGAGATGTGCTTCAGAAGTTCGTTACACTGGAAATAATTGTGTTTAAAACGTTGGCTTAAACTATTGTCTAGGATTGCTATTGTTTAATTTTCGCAAGTTGGCTTCAAGAAACCTACATTTATATATTAATGCTTTTAGCGTTGAATTATGTACCACGCCCTCTTAAGAACAACCACCAAAACACCAATTTTTGTCGTTTTGGTGGCTAGACAATATACTTTCATGATTACTGGGGAATCTAAAATGGATATAAACGTGTGAAGCGTACTTTAAATGTTATTCCTGAGAAGACGTCACTTATAGGTGTTTTCGAATAATCTTGTAACGCCCGAAGTTCTGCAAGCCACCCGGTCTCTTGAGCAGACAACCATCGCAATGACGTGCACACGTATGCAGGACCACGAAGACTTTTTTCTTTTATCCAAGCGTACTTTACCTTCTCCCCCACATTACAAATATTCGAACACATGGACCGTATTTAGTTAAACTTGATACACGTATAGTACCTAGTAGCCTAAGTAGACTTGACTTGTATATGGTTTGTTCATATTTTCGTAATGGCGGCCTTTTGAATTGTTTTTACGTGATATATCTAAATAAAATTTCATTAAACTCACGCGTTATATAAAAAATTTGTCCTAATTTTATCAAACTCTGAACACATATTACAGAAATCAGTAAAGTGACGACTTTTATATATTTTATTCATGCCACCAGGGGCGGATCTACAGGTGGGGTAAGGGAAGGGGGGGCCAGACTGCCCCGGGTGCCGGGTTATAGAGGAGCTGGTGGTGCCACATAGTGTTATAAATACAGTATTTATTATTAGAATAGTAAATACAGGTTTTATGTATTTCTACTAACTACTTTATACTGTTATTTACGCGAGCGCAAAACAACGTACGTAAAATACGTTTATTACTGTTGGGTTGATTGGAATGATGGATAAAGGGGTGGAATAGTGAGGAGGGGGAGAGCAAATCACAGTTCTTGCCCCGGGCGAAGGAAAGCCTAGATTCGTTCCTGCATGTCACGTTCATATTCAACAACGGTGGCCATTGGGACATTATTTGATCATACTAGATATCGAAAGTAATTTGTGTATAAAATTTGTCAAACTCGGTACACATATAGTACTTACCGTGAGAGGGGGTGAATTTGGACACGTGGGGTGAATTTGGGAAATTTTTATCCCATTTTTATTCTCCAAAATTGTCAACCGTTAATAAATATTAATTACGTGTCATCTGCATATTAATTATACGGCATTTATCGAAAGTAAATTTTTTGATTTACAGCAACCATAAATGAGAAAAACAATATTGTGTAACGTCCCGAAGTCACCGCCGCTTACGGCAGTTAAGTGACATTATTTTTTTGTGTTTTGTGAATGTATTGTTTATATTATCACAACGGTGGCCATTTGAATATATTTTCTTGATCATATCAGATATCGGCACTAACCATGCATATTAAATCCACAAAACTCGATACAGATGTAGTTCTTGGTACAGCGACTTGATACTAACGTATTTTGTGTATATCATACTAAGTTTTTAACATAGTATGATTCAGGATAGATTGTATTAGTATCGCGAGGAGAAGTTTGTGAAAAAGTAAATCGAAAATGTGTTTTCAGTGTTTCCGTGAAAATAATTATAGTTTCAAATTTACTTAAAATTGTTTCTTCTTTTAAAAAAATGAAAAACAACTTGAAATCTTTATTTGCGTTGACTCTATTCAGAGTGTTATTTTGTTTTATATTTTGAGAAATTACATTTTATAGTTATTTTCAGGTTAGCTATACTGCCAGTATAGAAAAATTTGAAACAACAATTTCGACCCATTTTTTCATAAGCTAACACCTGATTAAATAAACACACTCTGACCGGCATAACTAAGAACATAATTCTGTATTGAATTTTATTTGACGATTCAGTGATTTAAATAATGCTCGTTCTCTAATTTCCAAGATTTTGTCATGATCACATAATTTTTTTCTATAACAACTGGGCCAACTGTACGCAAATGTAATTTTAGAAACATTATTATCCAAGCTTTGATTTAATTAGTTAGAATTGTTTTACATTCACTATGTTAGAAGATAGCATCACATGAACAAACAAAGATATAATTTCGTATGTTCAATTTGAATGTTTTTTTTTTTTACTTCCACCTGTGTTGAGGAAAGTGGTCTTATTAGTTAAGCGTGTTACTTCTCGATGTAAGAACATGTCATTCGCACGTTGGTATATATGTGTACTTAGTTGGAAAATACAATTACCCACACTGATGGAAATATGTTGTAATTTTTTTAAATGTGGTCACATAACTTGAGATTTTCCTCACGACCACGGTCGAGGAAGAACAGGTCTGGACACTCGCCTATCGAACAATGTATTTTGCTTGACCCCCTTGTTGTTTGGATGTAGTTCGTCAAGTTACCGAGAATGCCGTACTTTTTGGCGCTGTTTTCCGGGCGGTCGGACTCAAACTCCGTCCACTTTTTTCCATTGTTAAATTTATAAAGTAAGTAAAGATTGCTGGAGTCTTTTATTAAATTTGTGAACGAAGGAAGTATTTCATAAATTGATAAAAAATACGTTTTGATAATAAATGTTTATCTTAGTGGGGGAAGTGGGCGGAGTTTGAGCCGACCGCCCTAACAGCAGTGCCAAAAACATATAGCATTATCGTGAACTTAGTGAACTACAGCCAAACAACAAGGGGGTCAAGTTTCTAGGCGAGTGTCCAGACCTGTTCTTCTATGGCCGTGCTCACGACAAAGGACCAAAAAATGACTACGTTGAGGGTCTTCTGAATCAAATCCGCCGTTGCTGTTTTGTGAGTTTTCAAGCCTTCAGGTGAAATCATTTAATTATGAAACCTAACATTGAAAATTCGCACTAAAGTTATTTTTTAAGAACTCACATAATTAACTGTGTTTGTAAGAACGTGTTTTTGTATTTAATTTTTTTTTTCAAATTAAGTTATTCGCTGTTAAATTCGACTAATTTTTTTTTTTTTTTTTTTTTTTTATGTTTAAAGAAAACTAGTTTTATAAATACATGCGCATTGCGATTAGGAAAATTTTGATGTACAGGAACCATATGGTCGTCGTTGAAAATTTTGAGGAAAAACGTTTCTATTATGCGAATTCAAGCCCTGGAGAACGTCGCTGTGCGCGGCGACAAGCCGATGCAGTGAGAATATCGGACAGAAGGCGTGGCCTTCGCTGGTGCGTGGGGACATCTAGGAAATAGCGACGAGCTATCAAGGTAGTGGAAGGCAGTGAAGGATGCGCCACCAGCTATCTCCTCGATTACACAGCCGCGCTGGTCCACGTTGATTCCTTCTCATGTGTCAGTCGATCTTGTTAGCGTTCAAGAATTTTCGTCAGAAGAATAATAGGCTTAGACCTAACTGAATTTTTTTCGTTATGGATGTAGACTACAGGAAAGGCCGTAAACAAATACTGCACATTTTTGCACAAGGAATGAAAAGGAACTCAGTTCTTGGAGTACCGAGCCAAATAATTATTGTACTACTGTAATGGTTTAATTTTTACGAATCAGGCAAGCTTGGTAATATAAGTGTTTTATATTTTGCATAAATAAATTACGTGAGTGCTGATTAACGTCATTCACCAACTAAGCTAAAGTGCTACTGAGCCACTTCCACATATTAAAAAAATAACATATTCATAATATGTAACTATTTCAAGTAATGATAGTTATCTTCGTTGAAAATGATTGTATAACTGTTAAACGTAAAACTGCTAGAGTAATTTTTATTTCGATACTTTTTCACAGCTATGTATTATAGTCAGGAAACGGCAGCGTTCACAGGAAACAACAGAAAATCGTGTGCCACATTTTCACGTTAGGCCCAATATTTTCGTGACGCAAGCAAGGTTCGTTCTATGTGACATAATGTTCACGCGAGAAGAGGCCAGCTGTACCAGCGCTACATATTAACATTTGTATTTGGTTTCCTCACCTAATAACCTAATAAAATATCCTTAAATTTAATGCAACGCAAAGCATATTCAAACATAACGTACTGTACTGTTGTGCTCATACGCCATTCCATTGTTATGTCGTCTTCGAATTCTAATATGAGAGTAAGAAAAAACAAACGATAAATGAAAAGAAAATTATAAACAGCCTAGTTTGGCTGGAGTCAACTCATACATAAACCAAAACCCCAGAACATGAAAGATCTCATAAGCAATTAGTCAACAACAAATAAAGAAAAATAAAATAAACATCCAAAAAAAGTCGAAAAACAAACCAAATAACCTGTAAATCTCAGGACAGCACAGACAATACTAATGGACACACGACAGAATAACGACGACGTCACAGACAACAGACTAGAAGACACAACGATGAAGAAAAAAAAACATAGTGGATTTCTTAAAACCGACTTTTCGCAACGTTTCGGGAGCTGACATCTGCTCCCGTCATCTTCTGGGAAGTCATAATATTGCAATGGCGTACGTCCACAATAATACAGTACGTTATTCTATCCCACAAAGACTATACATTCCAGCTTGTATAACTATCGGAAACTATACTAAAAATTACATAACCAAAGACGGTTATATTAAATAACCTGTCGAGATTTAGCATGTCCGCTGGGATCAGGTATGCTCGATCACCAGGTTGATGTCCAAAAGACTGTAAGCAATTCAAGGTTTCGTGACTTATTTGATATTTAAAAACATTACTCGTGTAGATGTTTGATCGCCTCACACTGTAAAATAATGTGTAAAAGTACACGTACAAATAGCTGGTGGTTTTACATTTTTGTACGTGTAATTACGGAATACAAGTACAGGAAGTGTTATTATACACAATTGTTCTTGCTGATCCAAAATATGTACAAATCTTTGATTAAAAAACACAAATGTATACACAAATTTACTAGAAAGTTGATGTAAATTTACATTTTTGAATGTACGTACAGAAATACAGTCACATATTGTAATATTACACGTAATTTTGTGTTTTATAACAGCACTGTTTAAGTATAAAAATACTGATTTAAATGTAAAAATGCTTGTTTCACAGTGCAGTTTTGAAACAGCAAAATACTTGTAAATTTACTCGAGCAATTTACGTAGGTATAGTATCATATCAAGTAAACGATTTAAGCATATTTTTAAACAGAAAGCTTTAACTATTTTATCATCTCTGACGTACATACATGTTCACATATGTATAAAAAGTATTTACTTACACCTAAAGTTATTATATTTTATTACGATGTGTTTCTCACGTAGATTTACAGTTAAAAATGTGCAAAATCTGTTGCTGTGAACTCCAAATTTACTCCAATTTTACTGTGTTCATCTCAAAAGTATTTTCGCTAAACGAAGTTGGTTATTTTACAAAAAAAAGTATAAACTTACTTGAAATACAAATTTTCAATACGGCAGTTGACTTGGTAAAATAAGCTTGACCGTCGCCCAATTATTAGGCCGTGCTATATATTAGTTGTACAATTCAGCAAATATTTGCGTGGTTAGAAAGAGGAAAAGGTTTTCCCTTTCGTAATTACAACAGCTTGCTAAAATAATCCCAGTTAATGTCTAATATAACTAATTAAGATGGCTGTTTAGACTGGAATGAATGGATCCCATATCACGAACCGCGTGGATTGACAACCAGCGGTGGTCTCGTGGTTACGGTCGTTGACTGTGACACTAAGGTCGTGGATACGAATCCTCTCAGGATCCGAAATTTTCGTTGGTTGAAAATAGTTATAAGTTATTCCAGATAATTTGTAAGTTACGAATTACTTCAGAAGTTAATAAATCTTACAGGTATAACTCACATTAAGGTTCCAGAAAACTCCAAATTTTGCGCCAGGTTGCCGATTAATTTATAATTTACTGTATTTTGTTTTTAGCGAATTTTAATTTTATTTAGTTTAATTTTTTTCCTTTGAAGTACGGCTTGTTTAACACATCATTGTGTTAAAATACATGTACCATATCACTGTTATTATACATGTATTTTATTGTATTTTTACCGTGTTATGTACTGTAAAAAGGCAAGGACATAAGTCGCGTAAAATTACACGAACATGTGTGGAGATTGTGCTGCCACCGACATTCGTGTAAAATTACACACATTTTTTTTACAGTGCTGACATTTCGCCCTACTCATGCTAACCTCGTGACCTAATATAACAGCTTGTGACTTTCACAGGCGTTGTGGTGGACAAGATGGCCCAAAAGAGTTCACGTATAATAGTACAAGCTTTCCTTTAGGGGCTAGACCCGAAATCATTCTTCTTGCCGACCGTTTCCTACGGCAGCTGTCATAAAACGTTTACAGAAAGTAACCTTCTCGTTGTCGTCTCAAAACACAAGGCTATGAAGCAGCGAGCAGATTTTCCGTCCTACATACAGCTTTTTGAATTAGACTTTTATGAGTATGTAATTGTAGCTGAATATATCGAGAACATATTTAAAATTTCTAATAGTTCTTTTTAGCGTGGCGTATTGCATAGTAAGTGCAACGTGTACTAAACATTAAAATTTAAATTTTACTAGTGAAACTTTTATTCCGGAAATTAATTATACAAGTATTGGTATATTTGTAAATGAAACCTTAGTCAAAACTTCCGAAAGTAGTGAAATATATCGTATCATACAAACATATGTTCAAATATACAGTATAAAACAATTCAATTTGCAATTTTTTATGTATGCCTGTTTACGCACAATATTCTTTCGATTCTTAAACACTAAGAATAAAAAAATTTACTTTACAATTTATTCCGTACAACTGAAGTGATTTTCTTAAGGGATGGCCGCAATTTACATGGGAAAATTCTGTTCTTCAACAATGGTTCATTATTCATAGCAACTTATTTTCTTAATATTGTGTTATTTTAATGCCTAGAAACTATATTTATCGAAAAAGCACGAATTTCATTTTTACCTTACTATGCCACATAATTTTATAAAGTGAGAAAATAAATATTCCGAGTGCCCTGTATTCGAACCTGAAGTAAATAGTTCATATTCCGACACCTTAGTGACTTTTTTAACCGACTTAAAAAAAGGAGAAGGTTTATCAATTAGGTTGTATTTTTTTATGTTTGTTACCACAGAACTCCATACTTAATAATAAACCGATTTGAAAAATTTATTTTTCTGTTGGAAAGGGGATATTTACAAGTAGGTCCCATTTCAATTTTATTGGAATTGGACCTTGGATTTCGAAGACACCCGAGAAAACCGGCAGACAAACTGCGTCGCCCGGCACGATTCCTACAAGTGAAAATTCGGAACCGACCCCGCCGGGAATAATTCAATACGAAATGTATAGTGATTAAGACAATGCATGGTTTATTAACCGACTTCAAGTAAAGGGGACGTTATCAATATGATTGTATTTTTTTCTATTTTTCACCTCAGAACTCAGTCATTTATAAACCGATGAGAAAAATATTTTTTTGTGGGAAAGGGGATTTTTACAATTAGGTCCAATTTTAATTTAATTTCCATTGTACCTTGGATTTCGCACATACACCAGGCAACTCCTCAAAATCGAATAAGAGTGAGTGAGAGACTTTGGTCAGCGCTCAAATCGAGGTTTTTAGTGCTGGTGAAGGTGACATGAGGTGAGTATGGAGCGGCGTCGGAATGAAAGAGAAAACCCGCCGAACAGCGGCCTCGTTCGGCACGATTCCTAAATTCGAAAATCCGGGGACCGACTCCGACGGGAAAAATAAATTACGAAATTAATAGTGAATAAGATAAATGAAGGTTTATGACAACCCAAGACTAGGTAGGTACCTAACTATGGTCAAGGACTTTCTGTACAGACTTGGACTGCGAAGGCACAACGGAACTCCTTAGCGACGACAGCACGAATGTGGATGGTAGGCACCGGATCTCCGTAAAAATTCAAGAAATAAAAAATTTTAAGAAAAAATTACACCGACTTCTAAAAAATTAACTCTTAAAAAATTGCAACAAAAGTAAAGAATAATTACATTCTTTTTTGACTGCTTATAATACAATAAATTCATTAGGACAGAAATATATAGTTATTGTTAATTTTTTGAGTCGGTGCCTGCCAAGCTTCTAAGAAATTGACTTTTTTTTTCAAATTACGTTAGTTCGATAATGTAGCAATACCTAATTAAACCAGGTGCTCCCCTCCCAGCTCCGCCGTATATACCCGTCGCTGCGCCCCATGCTGTTCAACACCGCGTGGCTGCTGTCTTTGTGTCGATTAAGAAATGCCTGGTTGCAGTCAACGTTCAATTAAAAAAAAAAAAATGACGTGTACCTTCTCTACTTCATTACACGTTTTTTAACCTTGGTTGGTACAGACTCAAAAAATAACAATAATTGTTTCTTGCTAACCTAATAAATTGATTGTATTCTACACCGCCTAAGAATAACGTAATTATTTTTTGTTAAAAATTTTTTGTTTGTAATTTTTATTGACAATAAAGTGCATGTCTACAAAAATAAGTGCAATGTGAACATAGGTTCAAGTGCGCATGTCATCTCTTCTTTGGGTACAGGTTGTATTACATGGTAATATACACAGGTATGATGTAAAATTGTACAATGACTATATTACTACATCTTAGAAGAACTATAAATACGCTCCACAATGTTGATATAAGACTTTGCTTTGTATACTCGCTCATCTGAGCGCTCAAAGAATGTCAATGAAGTCCTGCAATTGGAAGGGAACCGATGTATGCGAAGTGTAGAGTGTTAAATTCACGAGCAACCAAACCACAGACCGCAGTTTGGCAGTGGTGAAGACTTTCAGGGCGAAGTTACATAGTGTTGTCGCAGACATATCTTGAACGTTAACACCAAGGATTCTGGCAATGTGGCGTTGGCACCAGTTCCACAGTGGTCCGGAGTATGAACAGGTGGTGAATCGATGAAGTGCTGTATCGCACTGGAAGCAGAGGTCGCACCGGTCATCATTTTCCAGATAAATATGTTTCCGGCGAACTCTTTTTGGTACCAAATCATTCACGAATGCAAATGCTGAGGCGCGGAGGTTTGTCGAGATTGCAACACTCGCAATATTTGTTCAGATGAAGTTCAAATGCAAGGTGGCTAATATTAGTTGCACACGTGGTATGGCTTGTAACGTCCGTTGATGGTTACGGTATATTTGGCAAAGCCTGAGCTACCGAATCAGTTACGCAATAGCGTCAGAAAATAATGTATTTTACGCTGAAATGCTCTGAAAATCACAAATGTCTTTATTTTGAACTATTTAGGATTTAAAATGCTATTGGGTTATTAGTAGTATTCTTGCTGCCACATAGTTTTATTATCAGTATCGTCCGATTATTGTTGTTTTCTCTTTTTTTGTTAAAAACTATATTCGGCTAGCAAGCGGTAAAATACGTTGTAGCATTTGTAGCCACCTGTAGGCTAAGTGTACGGTGCATGCGTAGCTAGTTTTAGCAAAGGATAAATCACTTATTCAACGTTAAGGAATGCCGATAAGACCCAGTTAAGACGTGTCATGCACCTAAACCCTTATGAGAACGTTTAGGTCTACCGGCTTTAGCCTTGTTTAGCATACAGTGACCTGTAGATAGTTTGCACAGGTAAAACTTGGAGTCATAGACAGACTGAAAGACCACATTAGAGATATACAGTATTAGAATCCCAGGTTATAACTAAATGTTAGACCAAAATAAATCTTATTGTAATCTCGGGAAAAGTTTGAAACTACAGAAAACGTTAGTAATCACACACAAAGGACAGCAAGAAAAGCAATCGAAACGTGAAAACACCCAAATAAAAATAAATTGAGAAGATATAAACTGAGTAACACCTGGTCAAATATAGTTATCCCAGATTTAATATTGGAACACACTAGAAGAACCCGATTTTCGGTCAAAATATTTCTGGACCAATTTGTTACAGTGCCTCGTGTGCACATCTGCATCTTTGCTTCATGGTCAGTAGTTCGCTGTTGTTTACTCTCGTGCCTTAACGTTTTTCTGCAAATCACACACGTATGGTGTCACAGATACCTTATTCTGATTGGTATAGACAAACGAGAAACGTCTTCCCACAGAGACACGCTGCCAACTAGAATGAAGCGTAACTGCAGAGGTGTGAGTAATGATTATAAACAAGTGGCTGCAGAAACCTTTTCAAGAAACAAAGGGCTCCCTACGGATTGATATATTCTTATTGTTCACCCAATTAGTATAAGCCTCCCTGATTGGCCTTTGTCTTGGCCAGTTGGAAGGTGATCTCCCTGTGATTTTCCGAGTAAGAAGAATAGCCCCCCTGTAACTAGCCACTCATTTGTATCGCAATTCAGATGATCTCTACTGACTTGGAGAGGTGAAACTTTGGTGAGCAACGTCACTGGGACTCGACACTGCCTCTAAAGTCTAAATAGTTTTAATGTGGTGATGTTTAAAATTACATTGACTCTGTTCTATAAAACCTGTTTTAGAGCGTCGTAACTCATGCTACAGTTGTCTGTGCTATGATAACCTGGAGGACGCTTAAAATTAAATGCGAGAATCGTGTTGGTAAGAAGTGGATTGTTTTTAATGGCGAATCAAAGTACAGTAGAAACTAATAAAATAGATTCAAAACAATATATTATTCCAAGCTCTAATAACAAAATAAAATAAATTTTATGAATAGAATTCTCATCTCCATGGCATGTTATATACAGTAGTTCAAAAGTCACCACAAATGAAAACGGTTTTCTACGATGACCTAGGTACAACTTTATTCCAAGGCATAGCAATAATAATCACGTTTAATTTGTTTTTGGATATTGCCGCGGCTGACCGAATAGACTTACGATAAAAGAAGTAAGTAAAACTTAATAAAAAAAAGTTTTATTACGCCTACAAACAACCCGAAAAAAAACTTTATTTGCCTAATAAATTCTTCGAACCTAAATTGTGTAATTAATAACACTTCTACTACTTTAATCAGTGAGATAAGAAAAAAAACGTTAAAAGCAGCACCGAGCGAGGTGGCGTGGCGGTAACATGTTGGATTCTATTCTAGAGGAACCGAGTTTGATCCCGGCATGAGCCACCCTAATTTCGTTTTCCAAGGTTTCCTATAATCGGTCCAGGGAAAAGCTGGGGTGTTTCATAATAAGGGCCATGGCCGACTCCTTTCCCAGTTCTTGTCATTGTACCAAGTTGTGTCACCGTCTCTTAATGACCTCGCTGTCGACGAGATGTAAAGCCCACTTACCTTATGTTAAAAATACCGGAATAAACTGAAGTGCTTCATTTTGTTAAGATACACATTGCAGCCATTAACTAGAAGGATAATAATTTCGATCTAGATACCTAATAAGTCTGTTAAACTATACACAAATTGGATCAGTGGTACGGAAATCTGCAATTTTTGACGAAACAGGTACAATACTTTGAAGGAGTTTAGAATATTTCAATAAGTTCACTGATTTTTGCAAGAAAATTACCCATTATAACATTTAACAAACATTTGGAAATATGACAGACTGCTGAAAAAACTTTGTGTATTTATTTTTACGGCATCTACTGATTACTTTAACGGCAATACAGATTGTAATATAATTAAAAATAAGATGCTTGACAAATCTGTTTCTTAAAGTAGTAGTTACCCTCTTTTAACATTTCAACAAGCAAATCAATCAAATCTATTTCCAACTAACAGTTACTGGCAATTTTTTGTAAATGATTAATTATATTTTAGAGATATTTTATTTGTAAATAAAATCATAAAAAATTATAAAACAGACGAAAATATTTTTTTTAGAAGAAATATGGAAAAAAAAAACAGAAGTGATTACCTTGGCTCTGTCAAACACAGGCCATGATAATTCTGTTAATAGTTTCGTGTCAGATGAAAATCATACTAACAATTTGTTTCCTTTTTGTACAGTTAAGTGGAAATTCAAAACATTCGTAAATCGTTTAAGAAATATATAAATGTGAAATTGCCAGGTAAATTTTTAATTCTTTTGTGTTATTAGTTGGGTGTGCCATGAACAGTGGGTTTATCTTGGCGTAAAATTGCTGTTAGACGGGCGGAGAGGGAATAAGTCAGGAAGACGTTAATGCCATCGTCAATGGAAGTAGCTGGAGGCACTGTACTTCGTAGCTCTGGAGAGAGCCGGGCGTTTCCACCATCGACTTTGTGGAAATTGAGGGTAAGACGTGCTCTGGTGGGAGATGGTGGGGGGCGGGAGAATTAGGGGGTTTGGGCTCCGGCGCGTCCGGGGCTTACCAAATCATCTGAGAGATAGACTTTCCTCGTCGTAGTGTTCGTTGTGCGCGGACTTCTACATCGGCTTTCCTCTCCTTAGCTCGCCAGAATCCACTAATACCGCACACCTCCTCTTTCTAGTATGAAGGAATTCAGGAACGAATTTAACTTTCATCAGATTCCCAAAACTTTTTCTCTGTTTCCTTTCGTCTTGGCACGCATGGCGTATACATATCTACCACTAAAGGCTTGGGCACATTTATTTATGTAACTTTAACAAAATTTTTGTGACATACTCCTCTACAGGAATGTGTTGCTCCAGAAAACCAAGCAAGAGATAAAAAACAACAAAAGGAAGAACCTGAGAGGCGTCAACACACACACACACACACACACACATATATATATATATGTACATATATATATATAATTACGAAAAATCCTATAGGTAGAGAGATGAAAATTTCACGTCAACGTCCTTTGGGCTAGAATTCATGGTCCTATGTTGGAATGATATGCCAGGAAAAATGCTTTATGTTACGGATTCCTATTTAGGCTATTTTTGCAAGTTTAATTTTTTAAATCCAGAAAGGGGGAAGAGATCACAAAACCATTACGTAAAAATTTAGGAAATTATTTCTACTACGGAGCCCAAGTTTTTTCAACGCATACATTTCTCAAATTTCGGCTAATTGTCGACTTAGGCTAATTATAGTTTAAAAGTCGATAACTAGCCGAAATTCTAACAACTTACCTTATGCAAAAATTACGCTACATAGTTCTATCCATTTCCAGCATTTCTGTGTAGCGGATTTTGCAATATCTGTTCTGTTTCTGGATTTAAGAAAGTAAACTTGCTTAAGTAGCATAAATAGGGTCCCGTGGCCTTGAAGTGGTCGCCTGTCCAAGCCGCTGAACGGCGTGCAGAGATTCTGTCGAAATACGTTTATTGAAAAACTATTCAACATACATGAGTTATGCATGGTTATCATATCATGTACAGAACCTTACACGCGTGTAAACTATTTCCAGGTTCTTAAATTATCTATAGGATTAAAGTTATATTCTCGCGCCTGTAAACGGCGCTTATGGAGGTGTTTGTGAGGAGATTTTTAGACATGATAATCTTAGTTCAAAATATTTAATATATATATATATATATATATATATATATATATATATATATATATATATATATATAGATTGATATGAGACACCTTTACCTTAAATACTACGTCACCATCATGTCACCACTGAATGTATAATAGAGGCGAGTTCAATGACTTGCGCCTAGAAACTAAGCAGATGCGTGTTATTTCTTCGCTCACCGCATGTCTTGAACTAGAACGTGCAACTACGTCGACCCAGGCAGATACCTTAAGGGCTCCGCATACCAAGCACTTCAATAACGTTGTACTGTGCCGGCAAATACGACTTCATAACTAAGCTACTCTACTTTTTCCAATATATGAAAAAAAGAAAATAGACTTCGGTCAAGGAAGAAATGTAATCATTAACGCCCAACATGGACTATCCTTTATTCTCTACACAATACCGTACTTAATTCTGTTCATAATCGTCGTCTGGGATTTCGTAACAGAATTCTGTAACAAAATGTCTGCGTTGTGAGCACACTTTCACTGTTTGCTTCTGTGTTTCGGCACACGAAGGCGATAAATATATTTGTGATGTTGGCTGTTATGTTCCACAAATTACAACAACAAAATTTCCGAAAACTATTTCATAACAAGACTTTCACGTGGTTAAAAAATAAGTGAAATTATATTGCATTATTTATACTTTGAGACATCCAACGGTCATGTTTTCAGCAGGAAACAAGAATTTTATTTGTATTCGAAGCATACTGGCAAACCTATACTTGTGTACGTAACATGCGCATGAACATACACTACGATGAAAAATTCGAAATGTTCTATCTGCCAAATTAGGTACGGAATTCTATCTGAAACTGGCGCAGTGGCGGTACATACTGTCGCAGGGCTACTTGTACTGAATTAGGTACGGAATTCAGTGCTTAAATATGGATATTGTGTACCGCTTATTCAAAAAACTTTCGAAGCATTCCAACACATCTAAAAACAGGTTACTCAGCCTGCCTTACTTTAAAATGTGCTAAGCGGATGTGAGTGAAACTCAGATATAATCGTGCATTGAAGTTTGCTGTCGACTTCTCATCAACACAATTATTTGTTGATGGCTTGAAGTCACATAGTAACAATGCTTCGGTGGTAATCTCGCACGCTAATTGAGCGCTTGGCTGGTTTTGGCGATGTGACATTTGATGCGCGTTTAAGGCCATGATCTTTCATTTATTTCAAACAATTGCAAATAACTCGAATATTTTTTAACCAATTTTTGGAGAGCTTTTTTCTTAAAAATAATTGACCGTTTGCTAGCAACAGATTATTTTGAATCATATTTCCTTATTTTGACAGCAAAATATGTGATATTTTAGGGGAAAAAATCTAAAAATCCGTTTGGAGTATTGTAACAGAGAGAGAAATTCAGCTAGAAACAATGATATATAAGTGCTAAAACTGTAGAATGAATATTTGATATATGCATTAATTCGCGTTAAAAAATATTTTCTAAACCACTGCAAGACTAAAGAGCGAGGCCTTAAAGGTCGCCCTTATAGCTTCGTTGCTTGTGAGCCTTCTAACACGCAGATAGGCAGCACCCTTAAGAATATATTTCTACAGTGCAGCGTGTCTCGTGTGGTTGAATCAGGCCACTTTCTCCGCCGTCCTCACTGGTGTATGGAAATTCCCCGCCGCTGAAATAACAGATGAAGTACATTCAGCGCGGAGGTCGTTGTTAACTCTTAAACGTCTTTTGTGCACAGAGCTAATAACCAGCCCCAGAACACACACTACACCGGGCGGGCTGTGTTTGCACGAGCGAGCTCCCTTGTTAAGCCCTTGCCAGGTAAAGCTTGCATTATGAATGGCACCGTGCCTTAGCACGGAGGTAATGGACCTGTATTTTGTCTGTCAACACCTACAGCGAGGGTGTTCTTCAAAGCTCCTACCATGCTCCTCGCTGCTTGTATAAATACATCCTCGCCGGCTGACTGCGCATGCGCGGGCTGGTTATAATATCTTGCTGCTCTCGGCCTGGTTAATTAATTATGAACGAGCTGCTGTAGTGGCGCCCCCGGCATGTGGCTTGTCTTCGTACGGCGACCAGTACACCATGCAAGTAAACTGTGTGGTAATCGATACCTACCCCCTTCCCCCTACAACCTTCCTTGCGACGCCAATCTCCAATCTCTCCGTGTAAATATTCCCTCTTCACACGAGATTACAGCGGCTTGCTGCCAACACGGGCAGGTAACGTGTCGCTGATTGGATCCGTGCTCTCGTGCAACAGGCAACAAGGGAAGGCAATTACTTGAGGTTTTCTTGCACAATGTAGGTCCTTTCTCAGATAACCTGTCCCTTATCATTTTCTAAAACCGAGGAAGCTTAGGATAAAGCGTACTACGACTGCTATGAATTCATGTTCTTCAACTTAAATTCGACACAAAACAAATAAATTATGCAAAAGATTTTTCTTGTAATGTTCTGTTCGTATATGACTGACGGCACAATTTTTAAATTGAATAATTTAATGTAAATTTTAGTGTCTGGTTTAGTTGAGAACTCGAGGGTATCCATACGTGTTGTCTAGACCACCCACTTTTAATTTAATGATTAAATTAAAACTCATATTTTAGTTTAATTTTTATTCAGAAAATCTTTTGATAGCAGCATTGAAAATGTGAAAACTCGCCATTGTGCAAAACACGATCTTATTATTAAAAATTAAAATTTTAACCTTAAAGCTACGGATAATATAAACTAAAATAAATGAAAATGTAAAACGTAAACAACCATTGAGCTCGTAACGCTACTTTTTTTTTGTTCGAAGACCACAGAAAAAATATTTTTACCAATATGATAAACTTACAGTACTGTGCGCGGTACGTTAGCGTTTAGCTACTCCATAAATATATTTCTAAGGAAAGCTTAACGAAAAATTACTTTCAAAAATTCAAATGAAAACTAGTTGCCGAATTACGGTATAATTTTGAACGATGAATTATTCACAAAATTACCTACGTAATAGCAAAGGTGTCACCAAGATATGTAGAAAAGGGGATATTACAACCTGGAGATTTGACAAAAGAACGTCAATCAACACTTTACGCTTTAAAGGAAAAGTTCCATGGGCCACCCCCTGTAAAATTTTGAATCTAAACGTTAAAACGGTCATAGTCAGTAATTTTATTTTTTTAGACATAAAATTGTTTGTTTTCATTATTCGAGGCTAAGGATGTGTTGAAACACATAACCTCTCTTATTCTTGGCTACAAATATGCACACTACGGACTTAAGGCTCGACATCAGTCACCATATTTAATTATTTCATTTTTTACTCTTATAAAATTCTGAGTAGAAAAATGTGAAATTCGCTACTATGATATCAATTCTAGTTACCTTGCGCTACAATAGAAGCATCGCAGTTGAACTTTTAATGTAAATTTAAGCTGCAATCAGTCGAGCAAATTAAGAATGTAATAAAAATTTTCTCGACTTACGGTTTACATATACGTTAAAAGTTCAACTGCGATGCTTTTATTGTACCGCAAGGTAAATTGAATTGATATTATAGTAGAAAATTTCACTATTTTCTTCTCAGAATTTCATAAGAGTGAAAAATAAAATAATTCAATACGGCGACTGGTGCCGAGCCTTAAGGAGGCTGCCTGTCCAGGCCACCGCGCAATGCGCCGAGAATATGCCGAAGGACGATCATTCGGAAACTGCCCAACGTGCACCACTATTATCTGCTTTGTGACAGCATTCATAGAATGTCACACACATGTGTAGCCATTTCAGGTGTTTCTGAAAACCTTATTTTCTCGCTGTGCAAACGGCTAAAATGGGAGTTTTTTTTTTCGGTAATTTATAGTTATGAAAGTGTTAGTTAAAGGTGAGGTGAGACAAGAGTGTGTTACGGCTCTTCAACAACGAGGACCTAAGGCCACATGTCCCTATTTATGCTGCGGTAGTAAAGTTTATTTTTAAATCTTGAAATGGAGCAGATATTGCAAAACCGTTACATAGAAATCCTGGAAACTGTTTATACCATGTAGCCTATTTTTTTTCAAAACATAATATTTTTTATAACTTCGATTTACTATCGACTTAATTAAATTGTATTATAATAAATAAATCGCCAAAATTATGAAAACTTATGATTTGGAAAAAAAAATTGGCTACATATTTCCAGCATTTCTATGTAAGTGTATTGCAGTATATGCTTCCTTTCAGGACTTAAAAAATTAAACTTGCAAAAACTGCATAAATAAGAACCCGTGGTCTTAAGAACTAACGAGGGTGAAGTGAGGCAAAGTGACAACACAACATCCATGCCCACTCGCCTGACTCGGGACTCAAACCCAGGACCTCTCGCACCGTAGGCCGGTGCCTAACCGACTACAGTACGGATGCCGACAGCATTAGTTGAACACCATTAAAAATGTTTAGGCGAGTACAATACACCTTCATGTATAATTCATCTTTCACCGCTGCTTGTCTCCAAGGAGCGAACTATAAATCAGTGAGAAGATAGAATGCCAGACCAACAACGTGCTTAGAGGCTAGAATGGAACGCGATGCCCGTACTGCGGTATTGAACGACGTTACAGAGGAAAAAAAAGTCATAATTTTGTATTTGTACAAAACAGTGTCAGTTTTGTAGTACGTTACTTGCGAGTACATTATCTTGTTGCAAAAAAAATAGCTCGGACAGTTTTCCCATAACGGAACTACAAAGTGAAAATGTTCATGTATTTACTTCATACACCTCCGAAAATCAATCAACGTAATGTAACTGAATAATTCACTGTTAAAGTACATGTCACTAGCTATGGCACTGTGTATATTAAAATACATTCAAATAATGTTTCTCTTTTTTTTTATTTTAATTTAGAAACTTGGAAAATTTTTTTGCTACACTTAGAATTTTTTTAAATACAAAAATAGTTTGTACTGGGTCTTTATATACTTATAGCACTAGTCCTACCTATTATTTTAATGTAACGTCTATAAAACTAACACTGTTTCGTACAAATACAAAATTATGCCTTCCCCCCCCCCCCTGGAACGCCCTCTAAGGAGGCTCCCTATATGGACTGAGTTTGTGTGTGTGAGACACAGATCGATCGATCTCCAAGGTTGCCACCGGCCGGAGTATGTTACGCAGTTTCACTTCTACGCGCAAACCACTCAAATGGGCGTGCAGATCTTTACTAGTATTCATTTATCTATGTGACTTCAAGCAGTGACCTTACTATTTGATTTGTGGGAAGTATAGTTCAAACTCCAACGCGTGCTTTTATTTGTGTGTTATTCGATTCTGGTTGGTGTATTTCCAGATACGGCAGTCTTGAAAAACCATTTTTTTTTTTGCCATTTTGGGAGGCCTGATAATTATATTTAAGCACGAATACATAATTTTTTTATCTTATAGCGTCATGCATTGAAGTGTTTTTTTTTATAGACGAACCATTTTGATGAGCTAAGTGGTTTTGCCCGAACATTAATACTCGCAACTCGCTGGAACGTATTTCAAGCGCAGGTGGGTTTTGGTCGCGCGAACACTTGGCCACTCAAAACGGCCAAAAATTTGCTTTTGCAGACTGCCGCAACTTGAAAAATGACAACCTGATTAAAAAAAACACAACTATTGGAACAAGCGTTAGACTTTGAACTATGCTGGCCACAAATGAAATAATCTGGCCACTGCTTAAAAGTCGCATAGGAAAAAGGCTAATAGTAAGGACTTCACGCAGCTGAGTGGCTTGCACGGAGAGGCGATAATGTATTGCATACGTCGGTCAACAGCACCCTTACCGCTCTTGCCTCACACACACAAACACAGCCTTTCTAGGGAGGCCCGTTAAATAATTCCTTCAGCCATTTTGCAATTATCTGTAGCAACTATTTTTAATATAATGACTTCCCTGAAACTAAAATCCAGTGCAAACGTTTCACCATTCTCAAAACCTAATATGTTTGGCCGCAATAAATTACATTTCTTTGATATTATAAGTACAGATGATGGTATATCGCAGGAAAACTTGACTATTTGCTAGGTTTCAACATACGATCACTCAGCTTACCAGAATAACACTGGCTTTCGCTTGTGCGTAGAGATGATGTCCTATTTGACTACTCCAATAAGAATTCAACTACTGTAATATTTTATGCCTATTATTGGTCTGCAGAGAGCTACATTGTGTATGATATATATAACACATAATCATATAATGTAGTTGTAAGAAAAACAAAAGTCTCAATGGGTAATAATTCGACTTATGCCCTTTTTACCGCCCTCTAAACATATGTCGCTAGAAATCGCAATGTTTTCAAGGGTATGTTCGCACAATTTATCTTCGCGATATACCATCATCTCTAATTACAAGTGTTGGAGAGTGATCAATTTAAAGTGAACAGACTGACCTTCGTAATGTAGTTGGTTGTGAGGCCAGAGATACTTCGTGAACAGTCCTGAAACTTGGTTAGGTAAACATGTTCTTTGTGTGTTAATCTATAATTATAAATGTGAAGAACAACAATTGTAACGAAAACTCTTGTTAAAATAAAATGTACCTACATACATTTTTTAAACGGAAATTATATGATTTAAGATTTCTTAATGTTATAAACAACATACTCGATAGTAAATATGTTAGATTTTATGCAATGCGAAATAGAGATAGCTTTCCTAAGGCAAATATCTATACAGTATATTGAAGTGAACACTGACTGACATACCAACGTATAACGGAAACCTATAAATGTGGATTTTTGAGGCCAGATTTCCCTCAGGGAGTATGCAAGCACAAAGAAGAGATTTTTTTAAATATTCGAACTCTAAGGGACGAAAAAGGATGAAGCGTGTTTTCGCTAGATCAAAGATATAGCTCTGGCACAACGGGTTATTGTCGTGGTTTTCAAATCAAAATAATACCCATACAAATGAATATGAGGAATTTCAGGATTATTTCTTTAAATCCGATTCCTTACGTTGTAAAGAAACGTTAAACCTTTTTTTATATTATTTCCATATATCTCTCGAACCAGTCAAGAAAATAAGTTGCTCTATGCTTCAGAATAATGACTACGCTTACCCACGAAAAATCTTAAATCATATTTTAGGATTCTTAGAATTTCGAACCTTAAGAAGTGAAAATACGGGAAATGTGCTTTCGAGTTCGATAAATCCCCAATATCTACTAAACACTTCAAGTATGCAGTTACATTTTTTCCTGTCGGGGAATGATTGCATTAATATTCTAATATATTTTAAGAACTTTTCTGCATTCGATTCTTCATGGGGTCTCAAAGAATTATTATTTTTTTTTTTAACGATTCGTGTTTATAGTTTAAACCCAATGGCCTATCGTGATTTTAACTTCAATTTGGTAATCGCAAAAACATGACTTAACATGAGTACAATGTTTATAATTACATCTAAAGTGGTGAAAAAATAATTATTACAATTCAATAATTCAATATTAATCAATTTGAGATATATAGGTTGGGTTTGCTCCTGTATAGTGATTATGTAAATACATAAACATGTGTGTGTGCAAGTGTTTATGTGTGTATACATACATATATATATATATAGTTAATTATTTATTTATTTATTTCCTACTGGAAACAATAAACACATTACCACGGAGAAAACGTAGGTAACTCTTCTATGTAGACGATCCGAAAAGCCAGCATGACAATCGAGGAATAATTTGTACTGAGTTGCATTTTGCTGTTGTTCTGGCGTTACCAAACGTGGTACAGTCTCTTTGCTGGTGGGCTATATATATTATGTTATTTTCTTGGTTTAAATAATATGGTTGACATTTTTACCTGGTATTTTAGTTATATTACACGCGAGCAAAGCCGCACACAGACAGCTAGGGTTGAACATTTTATTATTCGTTTCACTGAAAGTATAATTAATATTTAAGAAAATTGTCACAATGAAACAACTTTATTTTTTATTATTTTTTTTTTTTGCAAATCTTGCATTGAAAACGTTCGAAGAGTAGCGGATTTTGCAGCACACTCCAAATAAACTATAATTCCTGTCACACTACATCTGACTTACATATTTCGCACTTGTAACTATCTAACAGCAAACTGCGAAATTGTGACTGCTCAGTTACATAAATAAAATATACTTGAACTAGAACGGCATTAAAATTTCTCTTTGAAGAGAACTAACAAAATTCGGATGAATTATGGTTTACCTATCTTTTAACATCGCAAAATTACGAGTATTTTCATAGCATTCTTTAAAGTTTTTAAGGATTCAAGCACGTCGTAAAACTGAGATGGTTTAATATGAAAATTGTTTAGTTTGTAAGCAAGTAATTTACAACCACACTGATTTATTAGAATAATTAACACACAGAACTGACAGTCAATAATATTTTTGTAAAATATAACTGTATTATCGTGTTGGATTTAAAATGATGGTTTGCGTCTGGGTCATGTTGTGGAAGGGATATTATGTTTCCATTTCCTCCATGGAAAACACAAGTGGGTACAGTAGTGATCATTAGGGTCGCTATAACTCACTAATGTGATACATTATGTTATCTTCGCTTTGAAGAATGATATACATTCTCTGTCAAATCAGTGCTTGTGCCTATACTTACTCGTAAATAACTGTTCTGGAAATACGGTGCTTTTCTATGAAAGGTAAAAAAAATATGTTATCTTTAGATGACACGTTCTACTTTAGTTCCATCGTGTGTCGTTAAATATATTAAAAATAGTGAACAATGTTAAAAATGTAATTTTGTAGCGCATGTTCACTTCCCAGAAGTTAAATGAGTATAGCATAAAATGGAATTTCTTGTCCAATCTTTGACTTTCGAAACTTGCAATAATATCATACTATTGCAGATCTAACATGAGTGCTACTGGAATGCAACTAGCAAGCATTTGGACAAAATTTTATCTTTGTTGGAGAAATCCATGCTGCCAATGCTGTAATATGGACATACTTAATTTGGAAGCCTTCATATGAAGCAACTCAGCCTCCTAAAGTGATGGCTGCTTTAATCTCTTGACCACGTCAGCTGATGATTATTGGCAGAATGTATTATTGCACAGACGTGGCTCATTGACTGTGCCAACAGTAACAAGGTTACAGTGACACCACATGGCTGTGATTTGCGGGTAGAACACTAGAAGCTGAATGTTAAAAAATCAGCCAATCACTGATCATGAAACAGGGCTGCATACGTGCACATAAGAAATTAAAACAAATTGTTGAAGAATTCTTTTCGCGAAAAGTCGTGGGCTCTGTGAATGAGGGTAGAAAAAACTAATATTCCTAAATTCGACAGAAAGCTGTTGAAAATCGTTAGAAAACAAGATGGCGAAAGCTAACAAATTTAAATGGTATAAGTGAATGTGACAGGTAGCAGGTGTATGTGGCTGTATAAGAGTTGCATAGCTACACCAGGGGCAGCACCGCCACTCAGTAAGTCGGAATGGTGATTGAAGTACATTTTCCTCATTCTTCGCAATGGAAATGTGAGTTGGTTTTTAACCTATACCCTACTTGGATTTAGTTTATGATACAGTTTACGGAATTAATACAACTATTTACAGCGTAACATTATGACAAGTGGTTTAAAACAGAGCATCATACATATTACAGTGAGTATTAGAAGTGCCGCGAGAATTCGTTACCAGGAGGTAGTGTGGAAATAAATTACATCATTACAATTATAATGTAATGTTAAAGTTAAATATAAAAATAAAACTTTGCTAGTAAACTGCAAAAGTTATTATATGGATGAATTTAAATTATTCTTTGATAATGGAGGGATATGGAAATTTCGCGTTGTTATTTGGCGACAGACTAGAATGAACTGGCCTATACTCACCCGAACACACTCGCTGACGTCACTGCCTCCTGTCCTTTGTTACTTCTGTGACTGCATTACAAAATAGTGGGTATTTTACAGTGGGCCTTACATAACTTGTTGGTAAAGTTTTTCAACCGCGCCTCACAATCTGCCGGCCAATAGCACAACTCAGATGAGAGCATAGTAACATGCAGTCCAGCCTGCTGTCACATAACAACGCGAAATTAGCAGGCCTCTACTTCTTGTGGCTTATTGCATGCGACTATGTTACACATTCATACAAATGTTATTTTTTTCTTTTTAAGAAATAATTAACAGTAGGAAGGGGAGACTTGAAAGTATGACTTTTGCTTAATCAAACATAGCGCAACATTTCTGTACACCTGGTTTCGCATTTTCTTTTTAGTTAACATTATTTGTAGACAACATAATGAATGTTACATTGGAACAAAACCTGTAATATTATTTAAACTTAAACTCTCGAGCATAATAAATAATTTTGAACAAATGTAAATACAGCGACAAGTCTAATAGACAGGGCAGTACCTTGCCAGTGCTTAATATTAGTAACTAATGATAGTGTAAAGTCATTAGATACAGTTAATATTACGGGAATTGGAATTATAAAATAAAGATTTTTTAAAATTAATACTGTTGTTTGGTAAAATGTGCGATGTGCAAAAATGATAATAAGCATAAGGACAATGATGTTTCTACATTGTTACCTCTCCACAATTTTTTTTGCGAAATCTAGAAACGATAATTTAATAGGAATTTATTATTTTTACTGCGGAGAATTGTCGTTTGTCTCCTGGCATTTGTATACCGATAGTTGATTACTCCGCTACCCATATGTAAACGATAGAGCGTGCGTACTTGGTATCGCAGTTCAGAAGGTTTGAAAATTCACCACACGATGTCAGTCATTATGCTAAGCACCCCCATACATTTGAATGTGGGAAGATATTTGAACGCGACAGACAGTAAATGAGTATGGTCGGATAATTGAGGACTACAGCCAGCCAACTGTAAGTGGTTTACCTGAGGTGATGGCATTATTCCAGATGTACAGATAGTAGAAAGGGTGGTGGTATACCTGAGGACGACATTCAGCAAATAGGAGTATTAGCCTATACCAGATTGTCAGATAGTTAGGCAGTGGTATACCTGAAGATGACATACAGTAGGTGGTGGTATTATTCCAGATGTATACAGAGATGTTAGGGCACTGATATAGCTGAGGATGACGTACATCAGGTGAGGATATTATTCCAGATGTAGGCTACATATAGTAGCTAGAATTGTGGTATACCCGAGGACGACAGACAGCAGGTGTGGATGTTATACCACATACAGATAGTTACACTGGTGGTATACCTGAGGATGACATACAACAGGTGAGGGTATCATTCCAGATGTACAGATAGTATATAGGGTGGTGGTTTACCTGAGGACGACAGACAGCAGGTGAGGATGTTATAACACATACGGATAGTTACAGTGGTGGTATACCTGAGGATGACATACAGCAGGTGAGGGTATCATTCCAGATGAACAGATAGAATATAGGGTGGTGGTTTACCTGAGGACGACATACAGCAGGTGAGGATGTTATACCACATACAGATATTTACAGTAGTGGTATATCTGAGGATGACATACAGCACGTGAGGGTATCATTCCAGATGTACAGATAGTATATAGGGTGGTGGTATACTTGAGGACGACAGACAGCAGGTGAGGATGTTATACCACATACAGATAGTTACAGTGGTGGTATACCTGAGGATGACATACAGCAGGTGAGGATGTTATACCACATACAGATAGTTACAGTGATGGTATACCTGAGGGTGACATACAGCAGGTGAGGGTATCATTCCAGATGTACAGATAGTATATAGGGTGGTGGTTTACCTGAGGATGACAGACAGCAGGTGAGGATGTTATACCACATACAGATAGTTACAGTGGTGGTATACCTGAGGATGACATTCAACAGGTGAGGGTATCATTCCAGATGTACAGATATTATATAGGGTGATGGTATACCTGAGGACGACAGACAGCAGGTGAGGATGTAATACCACATACAGATAGTTAAGTGGTGGTATACCTGAGGATGACATACAGCAGGTGAGGGTATCGTTCCAGATGTACAGATAGTATATAGGGTGGTGGTATACCTTAGGACGACAGACAGCAGGTGAGGATGTTATACCACATATAGATAGTTACAGTGGTGGTATACCTGAGGGTGACATACAACAGGTGAGGGTATCATTTCAGATGTACAGATATTATATAGGGTAGTGGTATACCTGAGGACGACAGACAGCATGTGAGGATGTTATACAACAAACAGATAGTTACAGTGGTGGTATACCTGAGGGTGACATACAGTAGGTGAGGGTATCATTCCAGATGTACAGATAGTATATAGGGTGGTGGTATACCTGAGGACGACAGACAGCAGGTGAGGATGTTATACCACATACAGATAGTTACAGTGGTGGTATACCTGAGGATGACATACAGCAGTTGAGGATGTTATACCATATACAGATAGTTACAGTGGTGGTATACCTGAGGATGACATACAGCAGGTGAGGGTATCATTCCAGATGTACAGATAGTATATAGGGTGGTGGTATACCTCTTGACGACAGACAGCAGGTGAGGATGTTATACCACATACAGATAGATACAGTGGTGGTATACCTGAGGGTGACATACAGCAGGTGAAGGTATCATTCCAGATGTACAGATAGTATATAGGGTGGTGGCATACCTGGGGACGACAGACAGCAGTTGAGGATGTTATACCACATACAGATAGTTACAGTGGTGGTATTCCTGAGGGTGACATACAGCAGGTGAGGGTATCATTCCAGATGTACAGATAGTATATAGGGTGGTGGTATACCTGAGGACGACAAACAGCAGGTGAGGATGTTATACCACATACAGATAGTTACAGTGGTGGCATACCTGAGGATGACATACAGCAGGTGATGATGTTATACCACATACAGATAGTTACAGTGGTGGTATACCTGAGGGTGACATACAGCAGGTGAAGGTATCATTCCAGATGTACAGATAGAATATAGGGTGGTGGTATACCTGAGGACGACTGACAGCAGGTGAGGATGTTATACCACATACAGATAGTTACAGTGGTTGTATACCTGAGGATGACATACAGCAGGTGAGGATGTTATACCACAAACAGATAGTTACAGTGGTGGTATACATGAGGGTGACATACAGCAGGTGAGGGTATCATTCCAGATGTACAGATAGTATATAGGGTGGTGGTATACCTGATGATGACAGACAGCAGGTGAGGATGTTATACCACATACAGATAGTTACAGTGGTGATATACCTGAGGATGACATACAACAGGTGAGGGTATCATTCCAGATGTACAGATATTATATAGGGTAGTGGTATACCTGAGGACGACAGACAGCAGGTGAGGATGTTATACTAGATGTATAGATAGTTGTTATACCTGAGCGCGGCCTTGTCGCAGGCGTCGGGCGTGTCGACGGCGGGCAAGTTGTCGGTGGTGAGGTCGACAGCGTCCAGCGTGTCGTCGTCCGTGAAGGAAGACGACGTAGGGAAGGAGCCGCAGTTGTTGGGTGACTTCTTGGTGCTGCTGCGCCTCACGATAGTCAGCGAGCCTTGTTCTGTAACACCAGCACATCGTCCCCCGTCATCCCCTCAGCTACAATCACCGCACAGCCATCACTAACTGCCACATCAGTCCAGTATCAAGCAAAGGCTAATTATATTATTCAATAAACTGTAGTATCTCAATCGTGACACGTGTGAACAGTTTTCTGGCAAATCACACACGTTCTGTGTTAAAACTGTACAGTTCTAACTGTGTCTGTCGAATAGGGACAAAGTGCTTCATATAAACGATAACCAATATAGGTGCTAACCCTTCAGTGTCATGTATAGCTAGAGAACTGAAAAAATCACGATTTCATTTAGGCCATTCTAGAACTCCATCAACTGTAATTTTGCGTCACTTACGCGATTGACCTCATTTGACACCTTCTGGAAGTCTCTGAGCCAATAAAAAAAATATACCTCAACGTGCACCATACCACTGTGTCAGCGAGCAGCTAGTAATGAGTAGATGTTGCCTGCATTAATACACATATGTTCTTGCAGACTAGCCTACAGGTCAATGAGCCCATGCATTTTTCCGGGCTCTATTGCGCTGTGCCGCCAGGCTGTGCCGAAGGCGTGTAGCACTACAAGCAAGGCCGAGGGAAAGTGGTCTTGGGGGGCCGGTTGTGATGACGACGCGTTCTATGAATTGGCTGCTGACGAGATATAAAAGGCCTGACGACGACGCCGAGAGTCAGTTCATGCCTCGCCGAGGTCGGGAAGAGGTGGATAGCTGGAATTTGCGAACCGTACTGTCATTGGTAAGATGCCTTCATTATCTTCAACTCTTGTACATCAACAGTCAAGATTTATTAGAGTACCACTGCATTTTGATACAGCTAAAACTCATTTTTGCACTGAGTCAAATGTGCATTCATACAAAGTATTAGATAAATATCCAGATTCAAACAAGTATGGAAGTGGGTATTCTACCCGTTTCTGTTTTAAAGCTGATAAAAGTTATACTATTGAACCTGGTGAATGGGAAGTTATAAGCACTGGATATTACTGTGTTCCCGCCATGGACGAATATGTTGATCTTCTAATGTGTCCAATCTTACAAGGTTGCAATACACATCTCATGGCACGAGAAAGAATAATACGACCTACAGCATTAGAAAGAATTCGAAGTATTGAGGGTACAGAAGTGAAACTTACTTTTTTAAATGAAGGAAATCATCCAATCTATATATGTGCAGACGATAGTATAATACATACTTGTTTGCTAGATGCATCT
>PNEQ01096072.1:0-39109 GCA_003012365.1 Medauroidea extradentata
CATCATTATAAGCTATCAAAATCGGTAACAGAAATTTATATTTTAGGCATAAAGTTAAAACAAAATATAAAACAAATATTTTAATAACCTAGGTGTTTGTGTTTCTTTGATATACATAATTTGGAAAATTGTTGTTACCTAGCCCATATTCATGTAATAATCAATTAAGGCAGATATTACTTTTCTTTCTTGCATGTGTGCAAAAACTCGAAAAATAAAATTTTTTAAAGAGATTAAATATAGTTACAAATAAGTACATCGCATATAGAATTTTTTAAGTATCTAATTGATATTTCACCTTACAATACTAACATACTGTTATTTATTCCCTACAACTTTATTTTCTATACTTATGAATTGAAATAGATACTTTGTTAATTATTAAATTTGGAGAAATGTGGAATCACGTTATTTATGAAGTTGTATTTTGACCTTATAATGAAAATTTTCAGTAATTGCATTTAAAAAATTATAAATCAAGAAGTAACATGTTCGTCGAGAGATCGTTGAGATCGTTAGTTCTGTTGAGTTATGGAAGTGTATTGCAGAATGGTTTAACGAACACTTTGTCATTTTTACGTGATTCGTGTTGCAACGATACTTGAATTTGCGTTAAATTATGAAATATGAAATTACGCGACATAAGCACATCATGTATTTAATACAGAGAAATTAAATGCTTAGTGAACGGAGTTTTCTGACAACATACAAATACCACTTTTATAAACGCCTGGTAGTGTGTTTCCCGCGCGAGTGACTTGTTCTCCTTCTCTGACCTGAAAACCCGCGCAGCTGTTGGTCACTCGCACCCCATGCTGCGACACTACACGCGCCCGAAATCGCTACCTCCTCACACATCATGTTTGCCTGGTACCAGTTTTCGTGGCACGATACTCTTCCAGGCATCTCTAAGGAAAGGAGGGATTTTTTGAAGCGTAGAGGGGCAGCCAATGAGCAAACACTGTACTTCAGAGGAGGTGGGCACAAGGGTTCGTGGAGGGAGTAAGGGGAAGCGTAGGGGAAACGTTCTGTGAAGAGACGAATTCGTAGAAGTGTCCGTCTCCCGATGGTTGCTACAAGTAGTTGCCAATACCTAAAATGTTATGCAACATGACAAAAGATTATGTGTGCGGGTCGCAGAGGCAGAAAATGACCATTTTTTGCAACGCAGGTTCCGACAGCGAGTACTATCATACAAAAAATGGCAATTTGTAATTAATTTTTGCTTGGACAAGGGTGTCATGAAGTTCTTGTACACTTCCAATAGTTGTAAGTAACGGTTACGTAAGAAGCACGTCCGGGGATAGCGGCGATATAAATGACACGCATGTAATTTATATTATGACTCTGAATCAGTAATTACAGTGAACCATGAGTAGTGGCCAGCACTGTCACCAGATTAAACGACAAGTATTTAGAAAGTTTACACGTATGTGGGCCTTAAGGCAAATTACTCGAACTATTAAGTGGTTTTTCAACAATGGTACGTTACACAGTTGTTTGCTTGTTTTCAGCGCCCATCTCTGTTAATAGTCAGGTTCCACGCAATGTTTAGCCCTCGTTATTGTGTGTTGAAGAGTGACGTTGTACGTACGTGGGCTAACATGATTTGTTCTTCGCAGTGTACATTTGCCATTATTAATGTCAAGTTTCTTGCTTTCCAAAATTATTCTGCCGTGACAAGAAAATAATACTGGTTAGGTTTTAAGTTGGAATTTTTCCGTGGCAATCGCCTCTCACCTCTATATATAAAAATGAAAGCTGACTGACATATCACACTGCAGCTCAAACCAGTGGACCTAGAATCGTGAAATTTTTTGTGGGGGTTTCCTTTAGGTCGTAGACGAGGATTAAGACTTCGACCTCTAAAGGGGTGAAAAGTGTTTCCAAAGTAACGTCAATAGAACTCCAACCCTATGGCCAATCATTGCGATAATGGATATTAGCCAACTTAAGGATTTTTCGAAGTTCAACATTTAAGGGGCTGAAAAGACCTTAAATGTGTTCCCAACAAACTATTGATATCCATCGAACCCTTTGGGATAGAGAGTTGATATTCAATTGAAAATATTGCTTACGCAAATACCGAAAAAGTAGTTTTAGGTTATTTGGAAATTCAACTTCTCCGTAGTAAAAAGGGGCAAAATGTGTTATTCATGAATCGTCTTTATCTTTGAAACACAATTGGCTATCGTCGTGATTTTAAATTTAATCGGTTACTTATCCAACTGTCTGTGACAGGACTCAAAATCGTTTTAAAATTATTTATTTAAAGGGAAAATGTGTTTTCGATTATCCTTACATATCTATCGAATCAATCGAGATATCGGAGTGCTCTCTGCTTTAAACTGGCGCTTTTGTAAATATACCAAGTACCATTTAAAATATTTTCTGAATTTGACCCTAAACAGGTTCAAAAAAGGGTAATATGAGTTTTCGACACACATTCGATATATATAGATCCCATAGTTTTTTATCGTCGATATATCTTGAACCGAGCGGGCTAATGTTGTATGCTTTTACGTCTATAACAATGGGACATGTTACAGTAAGAAAACGTACGTAAACACAATCCCATAGGAACTTCGTGTGGGATGTCAGCGGATATCCACAAACCAATACATTCGAATAAACGGTTATTTTAGATACTTTGTTGTGTGTATAGGGCTCCAACATTTATATGAGGTACTTTTTTTTCTTTTGTACACCTGTTTAGTCAAAAAATTGTCTAGAAATATTTAATTCAAGCAGCTGTATAATAAACCCCCCACCCTTGCAACCTCCCGGGGGAGGACTGCAGGATCCCACCCGCTTTTAGTCCGAGGTTTACGATTTACATTCAAAGACGACACAAAGAAACAGACTCGGCCGCATAATAATTTCACGTCAAACATACGGTACCTAACGAAACGCGTATCTGAATAACGGTATCATAGTTGGTATAGTTACGTATTTCTGTCTGTAATACAAATGTAACACCCAGCCGTGCGTATTTTCAAACAGTACTATATATCAATACAAGAGAGATGGGAAGGATGTTTTTGACCTTGGAAGCACACCAATGGCAGACGGGTGTGAGAGCGCTCATCCCGTATCGTAACACATAACATGTCAATACCGTGTTACATTCGTCTATCTCATGTCCATGTTGCTGTAAGGCGGCACAAATAATCCTATATCGAGTAATTTGAACGGCATACAAACTAATTACGTACGTTAGCATGGTATTACGATGTTTCACGCATTAAAATCCATTCATAGGTTACCGAGTTCTTCCGGTAGAAAAATTAGTTCAATTCCAATTTAAAATTGAGACCTGAATATCTCCACGTAGTTTATATCCGTAGAATTGTAAACATGATACATCTATATCAAGCAGCAGTGATTCGACAGACATGTTAGCCAATGTTCATTTAACGAGTACGTGCTAGTTGATGCACATGCAAGAATTCACATTCCTGGTTCATCTCACAGCGGTAACTGAAATACCACCATTAATTGTTTGCTAATGCTGAATTGCATGTAGTAATCACCAAAGTATCGTGCACAACCTATATCAAGGGAGCAGGTTACGTGAGGATGAAATCTACCACGAAATGCAACCCTCAAAGACATTCACATTACATTCTGCATAGTGGACTCCAACAGTACCGGGCCTTATTGTAGGACCTGGATAGGGTTGAAATAAATGGACACTAAATCCAGGTGGCAGGTACAATATGTAATGGAAGTTTTTCACCCATACATAAGTCTGTTAAAATTATAATACTTGCATGGTTAAATTCGCATACATTCATGGAAAATTTACTGTACACACGTATGGTAAATAAGCTATACATGTATGGCAAAGTTACCAGACGGATGCGCGGGAATTTTTACATACCAGAATAGGAAAGTTTTACACATGTAATGTAAAATTTCAAAACAGTTGTATTGGAAAGTTACAAAACATATTTGTAATTTTAAAGCTACTTGTATAGTAAATTTACCATACACATGTACGGGAATTTTAGTACACCAAGATAGAAAAGTTACTACACATAGGGCCGGTTTCACCAACGTTAGTTAGGCATTTAACATCTGTAAAGAATTATTAACAGACGATTTAACCAGAAAACATTCTGTTACTCCTCTGTTAAGCATGTAACATTTGTTAAAGAGGTTGGTGAAACTGGACCTCAGACTGTAAAATTTCTAAACGGTTGTATTGGAGTGTTATAAAAATGGCTAGGAACTTCAAGCCTTAAGCACGTATAGGCTTAGGTCCGATTATACCACCATCGGCTAAACTTCGTCAGCATTAGCTGAAAGTTAAGTAAAAAAAAAAAATATTTGCGTCTCTGGTGCTTTAATCTGTGGCTCGTGCACACACACTTAACAGCTGTGCTCCTAAAGAACAGTAAATTTCCAAGATGCGTGGGTAGGATGGTCTTCAAACCAATAATTTAACATGGTGGTGTTAAAGAAAGGTAACTTTACCAAGCAAATGAAATACTGTGGATATTGCTAGACACAAATACTAGGTATGTTTAAATAAACTACTGTTTTGGTTTGATACAAATGCTTCTTTATAACATATGAGGGCTAAAGCTTTAAGATGAATATTTGGTGTCACACTAATTCAGCAGCTATATGGGTACCTTATACCTGAAATCAACATACATCCAAATTTTTAAAAAAAAAAGTATGTTGTTTGTTGCTGTAGTTTATACCAGAACAATAACAATTTGTTAGGAAAAAAATGACAACTACAGTGGTTCCGTTGACGGCACTGCAAATTGTTTAAGACATTTTAAAATGTAAGAAAAATTATTTATTTCAAACAATAGTATTCAATTATTAAAGGCAGCACATTGTTTATTATATGGGACAATATAACACATTCTCGAAATTATCATCAAATATATAAACAGAAGTGAACAGGCCATAAAAAAAAAACCACTAGTAAATTAACATCTGGTGGCTTTAATGGTTTATTTATTGATTGTATATATAAATAACGTAAAATTTTATAAAAAAATACTAGCAATGCAAATTAAATTAATTTATAGCTGTTCTAGTCTTCCATTTTGTAGTGTATCAAGATTCCGGCCTCACTGAAAAAAGAAGAAGATTATTCGCCAAACAGCAAATAAAAAAAATAAAAGTAAAAATTTACTTTAAAAAAAAAATAATTGAACCACAAGTAGAAGTTATGCGTGCATGCTTTATGTAAATGCAATACATTATAGATTAATACATTGACCACTGGGTAATGTACGTCGTTATAAAAACCAAGTAGTGTTACGCTACTGTCAAAAAAGATGCTACAAAATTAACAGCAAGCAAATGCCACACCGATAAGTAAGTGATGTCATATACCAAATGCAATACAGTACTCACTTACAAGTGCAAAATGTGTAAAACTGAGAACAAAGTTACATATTGCATTATATTTCACAGACATTCATATTAACAGAGTACTTTGTATGATGACATACACAGTGAAGAATCATGGGTTTAAATAAATGTTGATACAATGTAAAATGTTTTATATGGTGCATGGCATTCTTCTGTTTATGCATATATATATATATATACATTCACAGAGGTCTATTATCGTCAATTAACAACACTGTATTAAAATGGTACACATCCACAGCTAAATAAACAATGTTTAAAAGGATTTTACTATCAATGTAATAACAAATGTTCAACGAAATATTTACATATATATTTTATAATTTTCATAAGATTGCTTATATCATCTCTTCACAATCGATATCTAGAAACACACCAAAATAGTCTCTGTTTTTACATGTTTTCGTTTATGTGGACTTGGGGGATATTATCTCTCAATCAACTTGAAAAGTACTATTAACCAGGACATATAATATTTAACCTAGCTTGCAGATGGCCCTTGCGCAGGAACGAGAGGGCATGAACTGTAGGCCCACTTAAAGCTATGCATCGGAAATAAGCTGTGAATACAATATAATACACTTACCTGGTTCGGTGAATACAGAATCCTTTAAGTTTGTAGTCCTACAATTAGCACGATAAGCGCAATATTTTCAAATAATTCTGAAAATCAAAACAGATCTAGGTATATCCCAGACGTCCATGACTCGTGATGCGCCACGTTCCTATACATGTGTAGGAATTTTCAAGCCTATACCATACAAATCTGACAATTCATACTTTTGTATTATCCTCATACTCTGGTGTGGTAAATTTCCAAATAATTTTTTGCAGTGTAGTATCAGAGTGTAAATCCTGTTTGGTAAGTACATAGCATTCATTTACCCACCTAATTTGGGAGTGCAGACCAACACGATCAGCAATAGGGAGGTATTAATCTAATAATTCAATGACCCTACAAACAAACGTGCACCATGCATCGAAAACATGTGAAATACAAATGTACTTGGGCCAAACGGAATTCATTCAGCTCTGTCACGGATATCAAACATATGTTAATGTATTATGATCATTCACGATATCAGACACTGTTAAACATTACACACCAGTAGCAAGCTAGACGATGTAATTGCAAAAAACAGAATACTACGTTTGAAATCGATGAAGCCGTGAACTTAGAACAGCATGTAAAGTAACTAAGGACACGTCATCAGTATGACACACCTCGTATTGTTATAAATGCACCCGATAACTGCCCCATGCGACACGCATCCACTGTTAGGGAAAGTAGGCCATCCCTCTACCGTTGTTTTGTATATGAAACCCGAACAAGAACATACAATGGAATTGTAAACCGCGACATGATAGGATGTAATATTTAAACGCAGGTAAACCTGATATTAGACGTGGAGTAAGTAAGATCGGCGGCGTTATAGTCTTAACATAATTTAGTCAGTGTAATGAAATTATCATATATCAGTATTCCTTCGAATAGGTATCATTTGTTTCGTAAGGTTCAAGTGTAACTATGTCGATATTTCCTCTGAATTTGTGCGTTGAGGCACGTGCAAACAAGTATGCAACGTTAGGTACAAATCTACACGTGAGTTTCTCCGCATGTCATTATTTAGCGTGAGTTTACACAACCTGACACCTACACATGATTCTAGAGTTCTCGGACTCGGAATTCACGTTAGGTGAACGGTCGGATGGTCCTACCAGAGACTTTCATCGACTTCTTAATTCTATTCCAGTACACGGTCTAACTAAATGAGCGTCATTACCGCCAGACAGACTGAGTACGTTGTGGCAACGACAATATGAACTTCGAATTGCAATGTAAGGTAGAGTAATTGAATAGCAAGAACATACACTGTACAGATGACATAACAATCAGTGCCATACCTCTGTAAAAACATATGGTAAACCTGTAGTTTGATGTTACTTTTATTGGTTGGACGAACGCAACAACATTATTGTACAATATCGTAACGAAAACCGGGTTACCAATAGGTAGAATTCTATTTAGCAACTAATCCTCTGAAATCGAAAGTGAACCTAATCTCTCAGCTAAGGTTTATAGGTCTACGTGACAGAGAAAACTCGTTACTAATTGTAAGGCCGTGGACAAAGACTGAAATTTTTTTTTGTTGCAGGACAGGTTTCGAACTGAAGGGGAAGAGGGTGAATTTAAAAACAGCAAGTTAAACAGGAAACATCTCATCGCCGATATCAGGATTCCACTTCAACGGAGACGTTTAACCGTATTCAAGAAACACACTGCAACGTCATGTATTACTCCATAATAAAGATCAAATTTACACACCAGGTTAGTTGATTCATTGGAAAACAACCGGAACCTAACTTTATAGAAATGTAGGTAGCAACGAGGACTGAATATTGGGAAGCTGTAACGTAAGGTATTAATTTACACAATACCCCAAACAAATACGAATCCCAAAATCTGAGTAGCAAATTGAAACCTAAATATGCCTATAATAAAGAATACCCGATGTTGTAAGAATGGAATGCAGGTAAGTAGAAAATATCAATTGAGCTGCGGAAGGAGTATGGATAAAAGAAGAGGAACAGTAAATGAATTAGAGCAAAATAAATAACCAATGCATGTTTAGGAAGTGCACAAAATAATTTTATAAAGGTCAGACACAGGCTGAGGGGTGGTACGTAACAGACCATAAAAAAGTACGATTATAACAGGTAATGTATTGGGGAGTAGAGAAGAATACAGCACGGCGGACGCACAAAGCACAAGAATAACGTTAATAGACTAATGTATAGCGTGCCGCGTAGCATAAGTGAAACCTACGTAAGTAAAGTCACCACCTACAACAACCTACAGTAGACATCCCGACCAAGAAACACTGAAAATTCCATACCGCACAACGGCCGTTCAAGCAATCTCTCATGAAAATGAATATGGATGGTGAAGAAGCAAAACCTCGTATGTCACAATTGGAAAGAGCTCAGATGGGCTGTCAGATATCATCTCAAGTTTATTCGCCCTTTAGGTGGCATCAATACAATAAAATGTGATATTTGGAAAGAAAAAAAAATAAGTGTAAGAATGTTGACATACGAGGTTTTGCATCTATACCATCGATATGGTATCCCAGCGTGCAGCCTCAAAGAGAGTTTTCAACTGTGCGTGGAATATTATCACAACCTACCCGGGTTATATGCTACACACAGCAAAATGTATGACCCCACGGTCAGGATCTACCGCAAATTTCATACTTACACGGGTTTTACCTGCTTGGATATACTCAATTGCGAAATAAATGGAAGGAACAAACTAACAACCTGAGTTGACATGCGACACAACAAACCACAGCAGTTTTCCAAACAGTCAGTATTAACGACGTGAAATATGTTCCCGTAACGTCGTTAATACTGACTGTTTGGAAAACTGCTGTCTAGGCTCATCGTTGTGTCGCATGTCAACTCAAAAAGTAATAACAATCTATGTTCTGTATTATCCTGATGACTAAAGCACATGTTTGTCAGAAAAAAAGTCAGTTACTACGCGATGGAAAATGTCCAAGAAAATAGATCCAGTCATGCACTCCTCTTGCACAGTTCTTTCAAAGATAATAGTAATTTACATGTTTCCGTTTGATTTTTGCTGTTCCGTACGTGGTATTGCAGCCTGTGACGCACTTATCCACTACGATATTTTCAGGTGTAAATTTTGACTTCCAAGTTATTACGCGAAAACTATATGAGAGAGCCAAATTACGTCAAGCTTGTACACGTGAAAGGTTTGAAAACGGGCTGGTTCGTCACGCATACGAACCATCCGTAGAACGTCACTGCAGCCAATATTACGTATACCGGGGTAATTTTTTTTCTCCAAAATATTATCATGCAAGTCAAAATCAGTAATCGCCGCAATCGTCTACACTTACATCATATAAGGCGGGACTGTCATCGTGTGGACTCAGATGTTCCGTAAAAGTACCTGACATTCAGACTGCGAGTCTCATTAGAGATTCTGGCATATAATAGCTTACTGTACGTCACTGAAAAGAGGAATTTTTTAGTTATCACTACGATCAAAAATATGAATTTCAGGCTGCCATAAAAAGTGGCAAAACTCCTCGACCCTCGGAGAAACCCTCATGTGGCCTTCACGTAGAAGCGAAGAAAGAAACGCTCCTACGTGAAGGCCACATAGGGGTTTTTTCAATTCCTCCCATCCGGGCTCAGTGAAGACTGACTTGTTTCGACAATTTTAAGCCCGATTAAACGTAATTATCGAACTGAAAATTGGCCTCGGAAGAGCCGGGTCGCGAACCCCGGCCCCTCGAGTTACAAGCCAGCCACTCTGCCCCCTGAGCCACCGGGACAGAGCAAGAAGTACACGTGAGAATGAAGTGATATTTTTACACAACGACCAAGTTACCAAACCACGCCGAATATACGTTAGAAATATCAACAAGTTACCCGTACATAACACAGCATTTTTTTTGTATAAGCTAGACTTTCGTTTTGTGAAGACCTCGACGTATATTTTACTCATGAACTCTCAAAGAGTCTTTAGAAATCCTTTGCTTGTTAATTATTTTTGTCACCATGGTTAAAAATAGCCATGACCTTTAAGGTCATAGGGTCCTACAAACAATAATGATAGAGGCGTGAGCATTACCATATCCAATCCACGAGATCTTCTAAGGGCGGGGTCTACCGCAATGTTTATCGTCATTATTTCATTTCTTATTTCTACCAGATTTTAAACATAAAATGTGACTAAATTTGACTCTTTTAATCTCTTATTGTTTTCGCGTAAGACTTGTTAAAGTCATATTTTGCATGTTTCCGTTTTAACGACTACGCTAAAACCAACTTATATACCAAACTCTATCCACTGTGACTTTTTTGAGTTTGGTATATCAGTTGCAGGCTACAATGACATGCTCATAATATTAAAGAATAAAAATTATTCGAATTAAAAAAAAAATCTTTCTCAAAAAAAAAATCTGGTTAACCCCTTTCATCTATAAAAAATATATGGCGTTATTTCAATGAAAAAACCCAGGCGAGATTTGAACCATACCCAACTTTCAAATCACCTTCCTGTCTGTCCATCATATGAATCCGCAAGAACCAATTAAAATTTTTACTATACAAAGCTAAAATAAAAAAAACTGATAGTCTACAAAGATGAGAAAACAATGCCTCTTTTAACAACATTTCTTTAAATATACTCATATAGTTTCTCTGGCGGTCAATGTACGCATTCGGTGCAAGTTTGGAAAATACGTGAATGTGCTGATCAGTTTAAATTACATCCTTATAATTATGTTACGTACGCTCAATGCTGACTAAAATATAATCACTAACTTTACCTACACCCAGGTTTTCAAAAATTGTGAAAAAATTTTCATTGCACTCAGTACTGTCACGTCGCCCCGAACTGTTACTTTTATTACTTCCTAGTACCATGTTTATCTTATAAAACCAGTCAGTTCAAAGATTCCCAAAATTCACCACCAGTAGTATCATCTTTACGACAATATATTTGTCATGTTACCCGAACTACATATCGCCCTCTTTCTGGCCAAGCCATGGTAAGTTGCTCAGTACTAGTAGGTGTATCTCTTTCAATCCGTTAACTTATTTGAGAAATGTGTGTTCATGGGCATATTTGGGAATCCTAAGAGCTAAAACATTTACTACATTGAACTATAATACTAAGTAATGACAATAATTTATATATATATGCTTTTGTAGGCAACACATATAGCTACATGATACAGTAAATCTCGCACATAACACACTGCGACCGTTAGGGTAACCTATTCTACGACGCGCGCCAAACTCTCTGCGTCTAGGCGTAGGTAATAATTCAACGAATGGTTACCATTACAAGAAAGCATCACAAGAAACTGGGTCTGCACGTGCACTTTTATACCCGCCACTACTGACTAAAAATATATTACTTTATTTTACTTGTGCATAACCGCGTCAATGGCAAACATTTGTACAGGGCGCTTTAGGTGAGCAGTCAACCCGCCCGACAACAGTGCAGTATTGCCTGATAAGCAAGGCGAAGGCGAATTCAGGACAGCACAATAAGAATGTGAAGAAGTACTCGCATTGTTGGGTAACGGGGAAAGAAATCTTAATTTACATACAGTACAGCTCGAATATCTCGAATATTACCTATTTTTTTTATAAGTTTGAATCAAATTTGGACGTCGAAACTAATTTTCTTAACGTAAGTAATATACTACTCCCCGTGTGTACCGGCCAAATTTTAATTGTTGACTTAAATAAACTGTACCTTTGACATAACCTAATTAAACCCAACAAAAATGTTTTACACCTACATTTATAGAGACATTAGGGAGTGGTCCTACATAAAAAAAAGATCGGTTACTTTATTTTAAGGTAGGTAAGGTTATCTAACAATTTTATTATGTAGGACTACTACTATTGTCTGTGGAAACATTTTTAGCCAGTAAACTATACCTCTGAATCAATAGCTCTGCCGGTATAAATATGAGTAGTTATTTACCAAACGAACGTACATACAACAGTAAAATTTTAAGGGTGAATTACGAGAGTGTAGGAACGTACTAAGAAGGGATTTTATAAAATGCAATCCTATAAGTGGTAAAAAAAAAAACAGGTGAAATATATTTTCGATTTTCGTCGGAAAAGGGCCTGGGCTGTGTGATATTCAGGATACCCGCCAGGCGTGGCGGAAACGAGTGCACTCATCCACGAGAAAACGCAAGACGTGCTCAAAGTTTCCCTTGAAAACGTCATCCGAGATGCAGTCCCCTACACCGAGTATGGCAATAGGAAAACTGTGACCACGTTGGCCTTTATCCGTACTCCCCCCCGCCCCCTCTCGACAATAAATTAGTAGAAACAGAAGTGACATAAATGCAGTTTAGTTTTCTGTGTGTGATCAAATTGAACGGCGCCATACTGCAACCCAAAAACGTGCAATGTCCTATACAAACGTTTTTGTTGAAAAAAAAAATTAACATCATTCCCCCCTCCCTGCTGAAGTACACAATTCACCTACAATATATCAGCGTTCAATTTGATCATAACAGTTATAAAATAATTAAAACGTCTTTGGTTTTGTTACACTGAAGTTAAGTAGGTCCTATTTTATAATGACATGCGGGTAGCGTCACATTTTAACATTTCTATATATAACTGAGATAAAAACAAATTGCAGTAGGTCTTGAAATATAACAGGTTCTTTAAATGAATACCTCAAATTCCACTTGGTTTTGTTTACATGTCCGTACTCCCGAGTGTATATACGATACTAACGACTGAAAAGTTTTCTTGTACCGCTTTTGACAGAGATAGCGAGACTCGAATCACCATGCTTATCATTGTCTCAAGCATTTTTAAAACTGGATATAAAAATCAATTACTCTACTCCTGTAGTATTCTTCGAGAGGTGGTGTGATAACGACGACGAATAACTTCCTTAATTATTTAGTGTTACAATTTTGCCTTAAGCCTTATTCTCCGTAGCACTACCCGGATGTTTGGTGGGACCCCGCCCTGGTTGAATAGTACAATATTACTTTCAGAATTACTTCTGGCAAGTGTAGCATTACAGCCATCTTGCACCTGTTATCGCAGGTAACACAGAAAACACGACTGCGCTCTTAACGTAAACTGTGCCAAGACTATGTAGGTGGAAGTCAGTGCCGGCTCGAGGGTTGTTGAAAACTATGCACTCCTGTGAACGCACCACCGTATACCAATGACCATGAAATATGTACTCGCTACTTATTGTGTTGTGACCAGTCAGTAATAAGCGGCACCTACACCGGTTGAGGACCATTACCAAATATCAGGTAGACGGTTTTTTTTAAATTTCCGTTTCTAATGTTATTTAACACTATGCCACGAATTCAATTACATCGAAATGTACAACAGTACATATTTTAAAAACTGATACCACAAAGTTCGCTTTCTCACAATCCACAATTATCAAAGTTATTTCATTTGTTTTACGCGAAAATGTGTTCAAAATTTCAACGATTAAAATTCGGGGAGGGGGGGGGACATTCACAGACTCAAGTGATTTTCACGTCGGTTGAACCTGTGGATACATCGATTCAACCGTTTGATAAAGAAACGGTCATTAACGGACGTCCGGTGTACACCGATGGATTTACGAATTAATATATTAACAATAATTAGACAATTTTTCCTGTGTTTAGTGGGAATATAGTGGAACTATAAAGAAACGGATTTTATGAGAATATATGACGGATTTCCAACATAATGTTGGTCACACTGCTGTTCTCCATGTTTTCTTTAGCTGTTCAATTGGGCTTCTTCACGTTGGAAGCGTTTCCGCCCCTCTATGTTAACTATATAGCTCGTTGGTATCAACACTCTTAAAAACAAAACGTTTCTTGCTGCATGGAAAAATGTTGTTTAAATCTATTCCCTTTCAAAGTAACTTTGTTCAAAAAAAACTTATGTGTATCCATTACTATTACGATACTTTAAGAGAAATATTCATCATGTAAAAGTCCCAAACCGAAACTCTCCCAGTGAAAGGAGTATTTACTCGTGTCATCGTCTAGCGCGGGCAAGTCCTGCTTCAATTTCCACGAGGCCATATACGTGGAAGAGCCAGAAGACGCACGCACGTCGACCCGAGGATGTAAAGGGTGACTGTGGGTGATGGGTAGGGGTGTGGAAATCCGTAGGTTTGTGTGTGGGCGCGGTGTGCTCGAGGGGCCTCGCGCCGAGTGTGTTCCGCTCCAACTCGCTAAGCAGCCCCCGAAATTGGTTCTCCTCCTCGACCCTTCCCCTCGCCAAACACACACAAACTACACCACACGACGACGCACCTTGTCTGCGCAACCGTGCTCGCCTCGGATTGCGCTTGCTGTGGTGTCACTGCGTGGCAAGCCTCAATACCCTCCCCTTTCCCCTTTGACACTATTCACACTCAACAGTCCCTTTCTCCAGCCGTGCACAAACAGACAGAAAAAATGCGGATAAAAAAATTAATCCCTGACATCTCTTCCCTTACCACCCCCCACCAAAAAAGGACCTTTTTCGCACAAAAAAAAATGGTTGCGCCTACTTCCCACAACATATTGATTAAATGATTTAAACTCCTTTGTTATTTTTATACAGTGTTGATAAATTTCTATTCGTTTTCAACCCGAAAACTTACAGTTCCTCGCAACCTTTGAAAGCTTTCTGTCTCACGAGTTATTTACTTGCAAATAACACTTTGTGAATGTGTTCGTACGTTTTGTGTTTCCCCCATAGTTACTAGCCTAATGCTAAGCAGTAACAATATTTATAACAAATATCTATTGTAGCATTTCCCTAAATACGCCCACCAAAACTAAGCCAAATAAATAAAATTACTCACATGAAATGTATTAACGTTTTATAAAGTTATATGTCCGCATTCCGTCGCTAATCCACACTCGAACTGCATTTCCTGTTACTCCTCAGCCTTGGACAAGCACTCTGAACTTTTCTATCAGGGTGTTCCTCCATACGGTCCTTAATTGTTTCCAGTGTTATAACATACTATAAGCACGAGAACGATTGGCGCAGTGGATACAGCACTTGCCTCCCATCAAGGTGAACCCGGTTTGAGTCCAGGCGGCTTTCGCATGTGGGAATCCGGCTGAAGGATGCTTTTGGTCGGCGAATTTCCTCCTGCCCCTCATTCCTACGCTGGTCCATACTCTCCTCATGTCATCTCTTATCAGCGCTTAAGACCTAGATATTAAAACGCTGGTCCATACTCTCCTCATGTCATCTCTTATCAGCGCTTAAGACCTAGATATTAAAGCGATTACCAAATCTCTCCACTAACATTTGGTGTTATCAAACAGCAATAATTCAATTATTTTTGTGGATTTATAAGGAAAGATCTCCTACAAAACATAACTACCCTACTCATTCAAAGAAAACATGCTAACAATTTTCAATGGAATATCATACCTTTGGAAGTAAATGGCTGAACAAGATTACATAATTATTATCGATTATATTTGTTAGAATAGGCATTGTTATATTACATATAAAAGTTAAATAAAACAATAGGTGGTATGAATTTTGTGCAATTTAAAATCGTTTCTAACGATTTGGTTGTCAACGAGATGTAAAGCTCACTTAGCTAAACCTAAAATGTGGAACATTATTATTTTAACTAAAACAACTCACATTATCATGAGAATACGATGGAGTTGCGAATAAATAGCGCTTAACCCATCGTCTTCCCTGAACAGAAATTGACCCTGACATACAACACGGAATGTAAACTGGCAAACTCAACTCGTATTTTAAAAAACGGCTACGGGTTGCTACAATGAAACATCCTTGTTCTGCATTTACCATAACAAGTATCTGGATATATACTGATAAACTGATGAGGACTTCCAACTTCTGTGTAACTCTCAATTAAGTATACATTACTCATCTCTACACGGCAAGATCAAAAAATTTATATGGAATAACATATTTAATTATGAAGAGAAGAAAAAGGTCTGCATGTGTCTAATGTGAGACTTTACGATGATGTCCGAGGTCCTGACCTACCGTGCTCGACCATCGTAACCACCTGCCCTCGTCAATACAAGGCAGAAAAAACAAAATTGGGTTTATTAACTGAACTAATCTTATATTACTGTGGCCAAAGAATTACTGAAAGCTCCTCTTTGCATATTCGTAAATGTAATCGAAGTGAACGGGTATCCAAATATAGCATATATCACTATACCAATATGTGGCGGCACACAGCCACCAGCCAAGCACGACCAGCTCCAGGCTGTCAGCAAATAGCGACAACTTCTGGACATGTAGAGTGCCGAGAAGAAGGGAAACTGCAGTCAGTCACGACCCACCGCACTAGACAGTAAGCTATGGGAGTGTGTATAGTATTGTATGCTCCATAATAGTGCGTACTTCTCACGAATGCAATGTTTCCATTCTAGCCTAGTTTACCAGAATGTAATATACTGTACCTACTACATTGGTGAGCCTGACGTGATCAGGCAAGCTCGGTTAACGAGTGCTAGAAATGCATCGCGGCACCGCATGTCCACGAGCTACGCGGCAGCAACACGACGCGAAGTAGCAGCATCCCGCGCGGGGCAAACAATGGAGACCACGCCCTGCTCGAGCGAGTAGGGATTACGTGGGTGTCCCGTACCCACATCGGCAGTTTCCATCGCGCTGCTCTATGCACCTCGGCACACCGCCTCTACTACAGCCTCAGCGGTCACATCTCCAGCACCCGGCGAGTAGAGGCTGCACAGGTGTTCCACAACATGGCTACCACCCTTGCCTCTCGGCCCTACTCCTTCGCTCGAAGGCAAACTGCAGAGACTTGCGGCTCCCCGGGCATCCACGCTGGCCACCTACAAACAATCTTGATTTACCTGAGAGTAGGGCTGTCTGCTTCCTTTAACCTATCATGTCAGACCCTTCATCTTCCAGTGTCTCTGTCAACTGTGTTGCGGTATGGATACCATTATTCTGGGCTTCCAACCCAGAGCAGTGGTTCATGCAGGTGAGGAACCAGTTTACGCCTGCTGGGATAAAGACCGATGAGACAAAGTTCAATTACATCGCAGGAAATCTAGACTGCAAATATGCTACAGAGGTGCCCTCCGAGGGCAAGTACAACAAACTAAAGTCGGATCTTATTAAACGTCTCAGTGCATCACAAGAAAGAAAAACCAAGCAGCTATTACAGCATGAAGAGATCGGAGACCGCAGAGCCTATAGCAGGTACAACTAACCGGGACGAACTTCCCTGGTCATTATAGCCGATCCTCCCAACATCCTGGCGACCTAAGTTAATGCTTCCTTGGACTCACTGGCTGACCTAGGGGATGCTATTGCCTACACAACCCCAAAGTCGCAGGTAGCCGATGCCACATCCATCGATGCCAATTTCGAGAGGATGACACTACTGGTGACCTCCAAGATTGGGGAAGTGGCCACTGAGGCAGGAGATCGCTGCAGCCACTGCTCCCCATGGACAACATCTCAGCTGCCACGACTGCTCTGCAACACCCCAATACAGTCGGCGTTCACGCAGCAACGGCACCCCCGGGATATGTTAGTACCATCGCTGCTTTAGAGAGGAGGCACGACGATGTACCGCTCCCTGTACCTTCGGCTCGGGAGACGATCAGCCAGCAACCCAGCCCGACCTCCTAGTAGCTACCTCTTCATCACATACAAGGCGACTAAGACTCAGTTTCTGGTTGACACAGGCGCGGACATTTGTGTTTTCCCACGAGTTCGGTTACAAGGATGACGCTCGAAGTCTAACTATACTCTCTGCGCTGCAAACTGCTCCACCATAGCGACGTATGGATTTGTGACATTCACATTGGATGTTGGGCTCAGACGAGATTTTGTGTGGGGTTTTGTAGTGGCCGATGTGTCCAAGCCCATTATTGGCACATACTTTCTCCAACATTATGGACTCAAGGTCGACATTCGCAACAAATGCCTGGTCGACAGCAATACTTCCCTGGCTGCATCCTGCCATGTTGCGAGTGTCACTCTGCCCACTACTCAGGTCTGCTGAAGAGGACCAGTTGGCGCCTCACAATCTGCGCAACACTGCCGGGCAGCCAGTGTGCAGTAAACCGCGACACCTGGCTCCAGATAAACTATTCATCGCGAAAAAGGAATTCGAGGTCGTCCTCTCTACACATGGTGCCCAATAATGGTGAGGAATGGTGACCTTCTGGGGATACTACCGCATGCTGAACCTTCGCACCGTCCCCGACAGATATCCTATCCCTCACATCCAGGACTTCTCACACACTCTCCACGGCATGAATATATTTTCCATCATTGAACTTGCTGAGGCCTACAGTCAAATCCCAGTCGCGCGGGCAGATATCTGCAAAACTGCCATTACCACACCCTTTGGACTTCACAAGTTCCCATTTATGTCATTCGAACTTCGTAACATTGCACAAACCTTCCAAATGTTTATGGACCAGCTCTCAGCAATGTCATCAAACAGCGACAACATCTGGCCGTGTTGGCGAGCGCAGGCTAGTAGGTAGCTCGCTGCTACCATTGAATATATATATATATATATATATATATATATATATATATATATATATATATATATATATATATATATATATTTCAATGCTGCTACAGACCCCCGGCTGCCTGGCATGCCCTGGGGACATTCCAGATCTCCTGGAGTGTCGAGAAGAAGGGACGCGGCAGTCTGTCAGTCACGACTCGCCGCACTGGACACAATAGGTAGTAAAGTTATAGGAGTGTGCATAGTGTTATATGCTCTGTAATAAAGTGCGCACTTCTCACCTATGTGATGTTTCCTTTATAGCCTAGTTTGCCTGCATGTAATATACTGTACCTGTTACACAATACAACTAAACTAAAAAAAAAAAAATCATAGTTTTTTTAGCTGTGCATATGGTGAAACAATGAATTCTTTTCTTTAACCAATGCAGTACCACCATAACCAATAAAAGCACGAATACACATCGGACATGTTTCGCTTGGAAGTAGTTGCCAGCCTGTAGGGCAGACTAGCGAGCACTCAAGTTTAACTGCTGCCCGTCGATTGTTTTGGTGTTCCAGTAGGAATAAGATCGTTCTTACTCTTTTTACCAGCAGTCTCTGTCCATAAAATAGGGCCTATATAATTTATATGGTAAATATTTCAGGATACTACGGAATAAATATGAATTTAAAATGTGTTGGTTTGAGTCAGAGTGAGTAAATGAAGGAGATTTTGATCAGTGCTCAACATCGAGGTCTTAAGCGGTGATTAGGGGTGACAAAGTGTGAGTATGGAACAGCGCTGGAATGATGGGGCGGGAGATCTCCGAGAAAGGCCAGGGACCGACCCCACCTGGAATCGAACCTGGATTGCCTTGTTGGGAGGCGAACGATCTGACTATTCGGCCACTGCAGCCCGGGTTTGGTTCAGGACGTTCTATAATTTGTGTTTATCATGTGGAAGGGAAAGAATAATCTAAATAATAGTGACCGAACTGTCTGAACAGTCGTACAGACTAACGATGAAATAACTAGTTATAAACAATACACGAAATACTACACACTATCGATTTTCCATATTCATCTTTTCATCCAACTTGAGGCCTAAGAATACATCTGTTGCTTTCGTCAGTTCAGATTTAATTTGTGTGTTGGATATTTTACGTGTCCTCGAATAGCTCAAAGCTATTACATAATATGTATGTATAGTAGTAAAAGGTGAAAGAAATGATTAAAAAACTGAAATCCAAAATCGGAATGGCCTAACCAGGAATCGAACCTTCCAGAAGTGAGGCGAATATTTTACTACTTCTTCATCTCGTTAGCTTATTGGTACTTCATAACTTAATGTGGCAAAAATAATACTGCCAACTCTTGTGTAATAGCATAAGTTTTGTCAGTTACTGGCTACTTTGTATGCAATGTTAAGTACTTAACTTAGCATCAAATTGTGTCTTACCTACTTTTATAGTACCTAATTCTAACATTTATCATTGCTTACATTTTGTCTAGGCTGTGAAGAATACCTAAGAGTGTTGTAACTTGTGCTTTTTTAAGTAACTGTTTGAGAAGAAAACTACGGCTCCATATAAATAAATTACGTATTTACAGACAACCTTAGTTTTCGTGCATACATTCTCGTGCACTCACATCACATAGTTTTCATGGGGAAAATACATAATTTCTTAACTACAAGACGTCCCTCCCATGGGAAAATGACATGCAAGAGATAGATATAATTAAAAATGATGGTTAATCGCGGGAAAACTTGACTGTTTGCTGTGTTTCAACGTACGTTAATCTTAACATAAAAGCATGTACATGGAGCTGTTCTCCTATTCAACTGAGCCAATGAGATTCCCGGTATTGTAATATTTGGTACATGTTATTGGTCTGAAGACAACTACTTTGTGTCAGACGAATATATTCCAACCATTCCTGCTGCAAGAAACTACAGCGTTTTCAAGTATTGGCACAAAACTTTTCGCGATATATAGAGGTACGTAAATTTCGCAGATACACTCCAGGTCAGGTTGAACGCCAATTATGTATACTTCATTGTCATATCTGTGACTTGCTGGAGGCTGTTACGAAACGCGTTTGACTACTGCAAGCCAGTAGTAAATAAGGAAATAATGCGAAGTGCTTGAGCTTGCTACCTACTTGTATGATTTAATCGATTGTGGTCAGTGGGTGTACAGGACTGACAAGTCTAGGCTGCTGTCAGATAAATCCGCGAAATTGATGTACCTCTAGCGATATACCATCATCCCCAGGCATAATATTATCGTGAGTGGTGACCTTCATATGCTTGAAAGAGCAGCGTAGAAATAAAGGCAGGTCGGGCGGATGCAGCAGCGTTCCTGTCACTACATAATAGTAATATGTAGAGCCACGATTATGTCGCGAAAAGATTTTTTCCCCACTTTGTTTCAGTGACTCACATGCACATCGGCAGTTCTGTTTCAAGGTTATTGGCAGCGTGTCTATGTTCAAACACGTTTCTCATTTGACTGCACCAATCAGAATAAGATTATTGTGAGTCTGTACGTCTATAATTTGCCAAGGCAAGTGAGAGTAAAATCATCCAACCACAGACGATGTAGCCATAAAATCGCGGCTCTAGTCATATGTTAATGGAACGTGACGCTATGACCTTGCAGTGCTTAAATATGCTCACAGGGCTGTACGAACTGATCACAAAACTTTCCGACAGCATATTTTATGCAAATATGTCAAAGCAGAGTTTTATTTAATTTTATGGAAAGTAATGGACACATGGTTACCTACGCTGTATAAACTGCGAGGCTGAAGTAGGTGTTTCTTAAAAATAATTTTATTATTACAGAACTAGGATTCTTATATTTTCCCTTACATTAGCTACATTTTCTTAAATCACCGCTACGACGAGAGAAGTTTATGAAGTAAATTTTTACTTTCAATTTTCCATAAGATATCTTGAGCAGACCCGCCGGCCTATGGCAGTACTGCTACGTTAACTACATGCAAAAAATCTGGAACGACTCTGTCGGAAATCGAATCTGGATCGCCGTGATGGAAGGCGAGTGGCCTGACCACAATAACGCAGTGGTCGCAGGTGAATACAAATACTAATTAGTGGGCTTTAGTTGAACTAAAACGTAAAGATCAACCAAACTTGCTAATGGTTACCAGCCAAGGCCAACGACACAGCGAAGACTTCACCAGATCGTCTTGGTTTTCATCCGTCTACGCTCGCTACTGTGCTAGATGAATTAAGCATAAGCAATGAGTTTAAAACTTTAAATGGCTGTCGCCTACATGGCACGAATCAAAAATGGTTGTGTACTTGAAAGAGGCAAATAATAAAATGTGGTTTTAGAAAGTCATATCGTATTCCCTCTTTTCGTTTTTGCTCGGTGCACTTCCACTCAGAAAATTAAACTATTGTTCTTTTAAAATTAAAGCCAACCAAGAATTAAAGGGTTACGTAAAGGTTTACACTTATAAAACTACTGTAATATAATTCGGCTTCGCAGAACTGCAAATGAAAACATATCCTTTAATCAGGGTTTTTGACAGAAACTGAATATAAGCTTGAACTTGTTCACTTAGGACGAATTAGTCTCATTGGTATGAAACGAGCAGGTAATAATGCCCTGTTCATAAGTGAACCTTAAGACATTCGTTTTTTTTAGCTTAATTGTAAATTAAATATCTCAAGTTAATTTCAGTCCCGGCAGGAATAAAATATAAATATTAATTGTAATCTCCAGACAAGTAAAGGCCATTTAACACAATCAAATATTTATTGAATAGCATGAAGATTCAAGAAATATGACTCAATAAACATTGACGGTACCTCTTGAAAAGTTATCACACAATATATAAACAAATGACAGACAAAATAATTAAAGTAGCTATTATATAACTGTCTACTAACCCTGCACGACACAAATATAATTGGTTTAGCTAATACAAAATGTCTTATTATATATATATATATATATATATATATATATATATATATATACACATGGTATATTTCGCATACAGAATACATCAAATATGTCATTTGAATTAATAACGTTAGAAATACCTATTTTCTATTCTTAAATATTTTGATCCAAGATAATTTCATACATTTAAGAAACGAAAATCTTTGACATTAAATAAATCAATAAATTTAAAGGCAAAATTTCCGCGGTTGGACGTCACATGACATTCAAGAAATTGAATTAAATAAATTTGAAAGGGCCTTAAAAGAAATTGGAATGGTATAGGCCATAAGTGAATAAAATATTGGAAGAGAACCTCAAAAGTAACGGTTTGAACTGAACTGGAATCGATATCAAACGCGTTTATTTCCATTCAAGCAATAATGTAAAATTGGACCAGAACTGTTTACCTCGGATAAATAAGTCGAGCTAGAACTAAATGAGTAAGTAATTAATTCCAGATCACAAAGAACACTATACATACCAGTTCAGACCGGAAAAGAACATTAAATCAAACTTTAAAACTAGGAAGAATAAGTCTAACTGGAACTAAACAAGGAAGTAATGAACAGATAAATAAGGAAAACTATAACATTTTGATTCACGTTGAACTGGGGGCTTATGCTCGAGATTTCAGTCGAATGCGAGTTGGAAGCCGAGTGGTCGTTTTCAGGACATGGAGATTGTTTTGTCATTCGGAAATTCATTCTTTTAGGTTAAAATCGAAAAAACCTTTCTCCATGTCCTAAAATCACCATCCGGCTTCCAAATCGCATGCGACTGAAAACTCGAGCATAAGCCCCCTGGAAATGAAATTGGAAAGGTAAATTACAATTTTTGTGGAATAATAGTGTGAACTTGAATTAAAATTCCTGAACTGAAAATAGGACTTGAGATAATGGTTCAACGCATGAGTATTAGTTTAAGACTTCTTCAATTATTTCTGTTCATATGAACCATAAACTGAAGATCGGATAACTAAATATCAGTTCAAGGCGGACTTGAACTTAAACACTTCTGGTGTCAGGCCCTGCTCATCAGTTATGCTAGTAACTTCTTGATTTTGTTTCTCAGTTATTTCGGCAGTTCCGACAGTCACCCCAATCGACGAAACATGTCACACCAAGTTGTATGACCTAAACGATATCGATTCTCTGTGACAACGGTTGGCGAACTCGCCTCCTACCAAGGCGACCCGAGTTCAGTTCACGGCGCGGTCGGTCTCTGTATTTTCGCAAGTGGGAATCGTGCCGGACGTGGCAGTTAGTCGTGGGTTATCTCGGGGATCTATCGCTTCCACCGCCCTTCTCATTCCTCTCCATTGTAGCATTCGTCATCCTTCACGGCCAGCAAGATGTCTACGGTCGAGTCGTGAGTCTGCATGCGAGGTGCAATGCCCGAGATCTCGGTTATCCTCCTCATTTGATTTTTTATCGATTATTTTGTGTTCTGAATGTCACCTTGAGAAAGTTGACATTTGCACACCCCTGTCAATTTCACCCTCATTGTTGGACCACCAAGTGGTAGCTCACCCTCGCCACGTACTAACCATCCCTCCATTCACAGTCTTCCTCCACCTCTAGGGGTAACATGACGACGTCTTCCGCATAGAGCCATCCTCCAATTCCAGACCATTGTTGTGACTGCCTGGCGGCACCCATTCCACCTCTTCAGCCATCCCCACCCACGTGATTCCTTCACCCTTCCTTTTGCGCAAACTCGTTCGACCGTCGCCCTATCTAGCAAGCGTCGTTTGGCCCGGGAAGCAATGCAGGCATCGTCTACAGCAACTTCCCCTCACCCTCCAAGCTCCACCCATCTCACCTACTCTCTTCTCCTCCCCCCTTCCAGGCCAAGAAAGCCCTCATTCTGCGCCGAAGGATTCGGGGGAACCCCTAATGCGATCTCATCTCATTTTCGGGTGCCATAACTTAGTATACGCTGGGACCATCTGCTTGCGCTCGTTAGCATCGACTATTTTTCCCCCAGCCGCAAAGGGACGAACAAGACTGCAAAGGGAATTACTTTTTAAACTAACAACCTCCGCTTCTAAGTTCATACAGTTCGCGTCAAAGGAAAAAAACAACTAATAATTATTGCTCGGCACGCTAAGTTTATAATTTGTCATGATAGATAACGAAAGAATCTATCTGTAGAATTAAATCTTAATGCTGCATTTCCAGAAACCGTTAGAATCTTATTAGCACTATTGCAAATTGCTACACGTACCCTTAATATTAATCACGATTAAACTGCAGAAATGAGAATGGCATAGTTTTTCTTTTTAAAGTACCGCAGTGGTTTTGTCTTCGCCATAAGGTGTGGTGTCACCCCGAGTGTATAATTTTCCATTTATAGCAGTATTTTTACTGAACTTTTTAAAAAAAAAAATATTATAATAAGTAAACATTATATAAATGTATAACGTATAAGTCTTCAATTTTTACATACCTGCTCACTACAAAAATGTAAAAAAATATTCATAATTGAAAATGTTATATGCGTAATTATATAATTAATCTTAGTAAGATGTTATGGATTTGTGGACCAATAGCAAAGTAATATAATTTACAAGAGTGAAACGCATACATTTATAATGTGTGTTTCTAAACAATGTAACAATACAAAATACCTAGAAAACAAGTAATCCAAACTTTTTTGTCACCCCCCCCCCCCCCTTTGAGCTTACAAAGTACATGTTAGAAACATGACTAAGTGTCATTCGCATTTTTTCTCTAGCAGGTCTGTCGTATTTTTCTAAATTATAGACGCACAGTATATTTTAGTAGATAAACGTGATTGGAATAAGTTGCGTGTTTACGCTGGCACATGCCTCAGCCATGATCTTTAATTTATTTCAAACATGTGCAAATAACTCGAATATATTTTTTTCCAAACGGTTTGAAAAAATTTGAGACTGTGTACAGTCATATAATACACAATTTTGCCAGAGCATTTTTTAAAATAATGTACCGTTTGCTAGTAAAATAATATTTTACTTAATTTTGTCTTATTTTGACAGCAAAATACCCGATATTTCAGGGGCAAAAATCTAAAAATCAAAATTGGCTTGTTACGATGCCAAGCAAATAGTTAAAACAATTGTCCTACTCAAATAAAATAATTCACTGTGAACTTACATTCCATGAGCTATGCAATAAAACATTTAAAATCCCACAACGTAATATTTTGAATTAAAAAAAAATCGCAGAATGACAGGAAAAAGTTGCGAATTCAGCTATTTTTTTTTAAATACAAAAACAGTTCACGAAAATTTTCAAGTGTTTTATTACTTAGCCAATAGTATGTTATTTTACTGTGAATTATTTCAGTATTTGAATGACAGCAGAACACGCAAATTTTGACTTTGACGCACCGTTATGAGAAAACTATGACAGTTAAAATAGTTTCGTAAGAGGAAACTGCACTCACATGTATCGTCTACAAAACTAACACTATTTAATATAAATATAAAATTATGATTTTATCGCACTTTAACACCCTTAAGAACGCCACCTACCTCAGAGCTCTGGCTGCAGCAAGGATAGGGATGTCAAATTATATACATTCGGTGTGGATCAGTGCCGCCTCACAATTTATTTTCTTCATCTCGGTGTTGCTTACATTCCTTATACTATCATTCAGAGCTGTTTTATAATTCCATGAGAACAATGAACAAATGAGTATGGCAACTATAAGGGGGATAGCTACATGCAAAATTTAATTTATCGGATTTTTGCAATAACTTCTATTTTGAGGCATAGAAGATATCTGTTATTAATTTTGGAGATTATAATATTGTTATATGTTCATCTTACATTCGGCTAGTAATCGTTCTTGAAAGTTAACCTGTAATTCCCCTGCAATTGTTTTCATGTAAAATTAATAAAATATTCCATAATTATTTGCGGCAAGCCGTTTATCACGAATATAACTAGAAAAAAGAAACACAAAGAAAACTATCCAACAGCACCCCATAAAAAACTACTCGAAAACATCATCTCATACATTTTTTCCCCCTACATGCTTTTCCAGTGTCAATATTCTCCTATACTCGGTGAAGAAAATGATATTGTCGGAAAACGATATAATCGAAAATGTCTGAGTACCGCCAAACATAATTAACACCGTTGAAGGCGCCGTATAACTCGCGCTTATAGTCCGGTTTGGTGTGTTCGTAAACAGGTTTTTTTTTACGAAAATATTCCACACGTGCTCATGGCGCTAACGTAAAAAATTAAAAAACCACTTCGGACAAGGTATCAATGTCATTGTTAAAACACCACGCTCATTAAATACACTGTTTCTAAGCCCTCCAAGACAGCTAAAAACGGCTTTTTGAGGTAACATTAATTAAATGTACTGACTGAATGTATTTGAATCTCAGATTGAGACATGTACTGAACATTGCCACAGACTTTCCAAGAATTTTATGTGTGCTTCAAAGTAGCCCTTACAGCTTCGTAGCTTAGAGCCTCTAATGTGCGGGTAGGCAACGTCCTTAGAGAGCAAAATGTTTGCCATATCTAGCGAACCATTCGCTCTTATAATAAGTTGCAATATTGAAGTTGGAGGCACAAGTAAATAATTTAATGTGAGGACTGGTCTTAAATTGGGAGAAAATTTCTTTTAGCTATCGTGCTGTGCGAACGATGTTTAAAATTAATTTTTTTAATTTTTCTACCAAAAAAATAGATTTTAACTGTAGTGCAAAAATAAAGTTTGAATTTTTATATCAGTGTGAAGTTTATCACCTGAAACGAAACTTTTTGAAAGGCATGTGGAGATCAAAATTGGTAACCCACAATGCATCACAACTTTACACTGTGTTATCCACTTTTACAGATAAAGTACAATATGACCAAGAAAGTTAGTTACAATAATCACTGTTTATAAATTATGTTTTTATTTACTGTAGTATACAACCAATACAAAAAAGCAGCCATATATATATATATATATATATATATATATATATATATATATATATATATATATATATATATATATTACTGTAGTATTGGTGTAATAAGCTACAAAAGTGCGGCCTGCAATATTACCTTACATCGGATGTCTCTGTACAAAAACGGACAATGCTCTCTGAAGAGCAAGCAATCACATCGAGAATAATTTAGGAACAAAATTTCAAAAACCAGACATTTCCATCTTATAAAATTTTTTTAGGAAAGCGGTACTAACAAAAATAAAACACGCCGGGTTTATTGTTTACGTAGTTTCAACTGTAAAATTATGGTTATTACTATCAGATGAAATAATATATTTATTTTATTATTAAAGAAAAAAAGGTCATTCCAGATTATGGATGAATATTATGGGCACGTCTGGCTTTAAGGGCAACGTAAATTTGCCAGAGGCCGCATTTTGCAAATTTACATCTGCCAAGAGATAGCAGTTTGCTGTGATCTTGTTTTGAATGCAAAATTATATTGGCTTGGACACGTCTGGTTTTGAATGAAAACACAAAATTTCACCCGACTTTTAAACGAGACAGGTAATTTTGTAATTAAATCTTACTTATATGTGTAACTTATTTTCAAATTTTTTGTGGACTTGTGTGGTTTGGAAAGTTTGCTCTGTAATTTTGGTCGTGCCATTGTTAAGGTTTTTTTTTCTGTGTCGTGTCGGAGCTGTGTGATTCCAGAGCGAGTAGTTTGCAAAGTCGCGTTAGTCACGACTTGATGGCTGGGGTTAACACGCAGGGCTGGCGTGGTCGCGACTTTCGATTGCACCAGTAACGACGTAATTGTAATTTAGGGAGATGTTCCCTGATTGCGCATACGGCGTAGGGGAAGGTGATCGAAGCCTAACAAGCGCCATTAAATTCAATTTGCTTGGTGAGGAACAAGGCCACTTTGATGACTCTAGACACGGGACATTACATTGCACCACTACCCCTCTCTGGCCACTTTAACCACAACAACGCGACAAACGCGATGAGTGCGACGCGAATAAAATAAATGGTTAACCAATCAGCACCTGATTTCTATGACATCAGCGCTTCAAAAATCGTGGATGCAACGTGGTTTCCGAATAGAAAGTACTTCTATTTTATTCCCAAATGTTGATGGAACTGAAAAGTTTGTGTTAAATGGAATTTTAATTATACCTATTACAAGAGTGAGTCAGAGATTTTGGCCTGCGCTTAACATCTAGGGCTTTAGCGCCGGTAAGGTGTGACATGAGGTGAGTATGGAGTGAGTGAGTGAGTGAGATATTTTGTCAGCGTTCAACATCGAGGTCTTTAACGCTGGTGGGGGGTGATATGATGTGAGTATGGAGCAGCGCCGGAATGAAAAGGCGGGGGAAACGGGAGATCCCCGAGAAAACCCGCCGACCAGTGGCATCGTACGGCACGATTCCCACATTTGAAAATGCGGGGACCGAACCCATATCGCCTCGATAAGATGCAAATTGTCTGACCATTTGGCCACCGCGGATCTTACCTATTATTACACGAGATCTAAGTTTGTTATAATAATCGAATCATGACCTTTATATGTAAACGCGTAATAGTGACTACGATCTCACGTGAAGTGCCAGTGGGTACCTAAAATATACAAAAGTAAACAAGAATCAATAAAACAATGTAAACGTCAATGCTGTCATACAAGACGTTTGTACGTACTTCCAAGAACTATTTACATGTAACAATGTCCGAGTAGGTATTGCGTAGCAACAAAACTACTGTACAAAATATCAAGCATTTTAGTGTCGCATCGCATCCTTTACGTAGCATCTGTCGCGCTGTTGTGATTATAACATATTATTACAGTACATGTATTTATAAATCGTGTTGTCATACTCGGGTGGAAATTTATTGCCAAACACATGACCTAGTTCCATTCTCACAGCAAGTGTAGCTACTTAATTAATGTTTGTCTTGGTGAAATTGCATGAATACGTTTAATATGGTAGGCTTATAGTAGCCTGATATTTAAAATATGCATTATTGATTTTGTTATATTAAGAGATTGCCCAGATAGCAGACAAAACTTGCTACAAGCTTGCCGAGGCAAGCCAGTAATCTTGCAAGCAAGCATGAAATGGCAAGTCAATAATCTTGCTACAAGCGAGCTGGAAGTCGCCTAGTTTACACATTTCTAACTTGCCGCTAGCTTATCTGCTGCAAGCTTAATTTGCAAGCCTGCAGAAAAAATCAAAATATTTTTTTTTTGCAATATTTTCACCATTATTCAAATTTACGTCTGTAATATTGCTTGTTCACCGACTTGTGATGTTAATTACTAACATTAAATTTCGGCTCCTATGCCAAGATTCCAACCACTGACCCTTGGTTTCAAAGTAGGTATGCTAACCACTGGACCATGGAAAATACACAAGAGGTGTTGAAGTGTGATTTGATTGTAAGATAATGAACGTTGTTATGGAAATGCTGAGGTTTGTGAATTTACTAACAACAGTGTTGTTAAATGATATCAGTTTACTTTGTATTTATACATAATATCGTAATAGTTGTTTTAGCTAGATTATGAAACAATGTAACTTTTTAAAGTGCTTGTTCATTTACAAAGTTAAGTTTAAACCAAGTTCGATCATTATTGATGGGAACTTAATTATTTCATGAAACAAGATTTCTGGGTAAAATTTAAATGCAATATCAGTTTATTATAGGGGACAGGATGCTCGCAGCTTATAACTGATCACATGACCAGACTTGCTATGTAAGTCTAATTAAAGTCAAATACAGCTATATCGCAAGATTGATACAGGCTTGCTGCAAGACTTCTAAGCAAGTTTGCGACAAACTATGTCCAGGCTTGCAGAAAGTCTCGTGAGCAAGCTTGCTATGACAAGTCAAATCCAAGTAAAATGTAAACATGCTGCAAGCTTGAGTAAGGCTTGCAGAAGGTCCTGTGGGTAAAACGCCACAAACTTTACTCAAACTTCCAGCAAGATCCGTTAGTATGTAAGCTTGCTATGGCAAGCCGACATCAAGTGAGATATAAGCTTGCCACAGGTTTGCAGCAAGTCTCGTGAGCAAGCTTGTTAGAGCAAGCCAAAATCTAGTGAAATGCAAGCTTGCGTATGCTTACATATAACGTATTCTCATTTCAACTTATCTGCTAATTTGTATTCTACTTAAAAAACTATTTTTACATGTTTACCTTTTCTTGTTACATCAGAAAAATGCACTGACTTAATTGCGATAACCTGGACAATTATCAAAATAACAAAAATTTTGTGGCGCCACCATTTTACGGCAAGCGTAGTACCATCGAACAGAAAGATTACTGGCTTCCACTTGTACATGGAGACGTAACCCTATTTAACTGCGTCAAAAAGAATTTCGCTACTGTAAAATGTTATGCTTGTTATTGCTCTGCAGACAGCTACGTTGTGTCAACCGCATGTTCAATTTATGAAAATGTTACTGGCTTTCACTTGTACGTAGAGCTGTAGCCCTATTTGACTGAGCCAATAAGAATTCCGTTAATGTAATGTGCGATGCCTATTACTGGAACGCAAGCAGCTACGTTGTCTCAGATGTATATCAACCAATTAAAATTTTCGCTATTTGCTATCGTCAGGGCAATGAAATTTTCGCGAGAAGAATTTCGCCCCAGTTTGTTTCAGTGCCTTACGTGAACATCTGTAATTATACTTCATGGTTATTGGCAGCGTGTCTTTGTGAAGTGACGTCTCTCATTTGACTACGCCAATAATAACAAGGTTACTGCTCCACCACACGTATGTAATTTGCAGATAGATCCCTGAGACACGTGACATCTAAAACATCCAATCACTGACAATGAACCAGAATTGCAGACGTGCACGTAAGGCAGTGAAACAAACTGTGGCGAAATTATTTTCGCGAAAATTTCGTGGCCCTATCCATCATCTCAAGTAAGCTGGAACCATATAATTGTGGGGGAAATTATATATAAATTAGTCGTACAGGATGGAGGAGTAATTAATCTATTTCGTTTGTGCTTTCTCTGTAAAATAAAAATATTAGATCAAGTGACCCAAGTGACTGTAACTCTTCGTAAGAATTCAGCATTTAAATACAGACTGTATGAATGGATGGTAGCGGTGCATATGGAGGGAGGTTTCTGTACAAGGTGCTCCTTGCGAATTCAAAAATCTTATTTTCCCTTTTACTTCCGACGTCTTGGGAGAGATGAAACTATTGAATACTTCAGCAACCTCCTGTAGATGAACGGGATTCTTAGGGAGATAAAAAAAAAAACTATGGTCTCCTTTTCGAACTGCTGCTAATGTAACACATCAAATAAATTAATGTCAGAAAAAAACAATTTTCATCAGTTCCAGTCCAACATAATTATTGGATGAAAGATCCTGGCAACAGCATACATAAATTATGATTGTTATAAACACAAACTCGATTACGTGATCACAAGTTATTGAATAGTATGCACAACATTTTAGTAAACCATTATTTGTGGTATAATTCAACAGCTACAAAACCACTTACATTGGACAAATGGTATTTCATTTGTTATGCTCACTTATCCTTTTCTTTTGAAGCTGTATCGATACCTTATCTTTCAACAACAATCTTCAAACAATGCACCCTGTTTTACACATATCCTTAGGCATCTCCTCTATCATTTTACTTAGATTGTTATTATTAATCATTTCTGTAAAAAATTTGTTTTGGAGTCAAACGTTGGCATCGAGGACCTAAGTCACAGGTCATCGTCAAGTTACGGTGATTTACAGGCGACAAATTAATGCGTAACATTAAACTCTCTGCTACCCGGTCTTATGTAACATTTCCTGCAAAAGAATGCCCTTTCGAAGATCTGCGCTGCCATCGCTTTACATTACAACCGAAACTCTATCATCTCTCGCATTTTTTGCGCATACATCAATTTCATTGTAATTATTTGTTTCTTCACGTTGTTTAAGTTATTTATTGCTCCAGAATATATCTCGCTTGTCAAATAAATTTGCGTATAGAAAATGTAAAATACTGACACCTGATTTTCTCAGAAAAAATTTAAGGTACGAACCAAATTTACATATATCTTTGTAAAATATAATGATATTCAATTTTGTAACACTTTATGACCTGCGATCAGCCGTTTTCGAAATAAAAAAAATAAAAAAACTCACACACAAATCATACCCATTTTTCAATATTGGGACTAAATTTATGAGAACTTTTCGTAGAATCAACACAAATTAGTTTTGTTACAAACTGACACTTTTATTTCACTTAAATGGCCATGTTGAAAATTCGTTGACTGGACTAGTAAACAACATATACTTATACGTAAGCAAATTAATTTCTAAACGGGTCGTACATTTTAAGTCTTGTTTTAAATGACAGGCAAACATTTACAAATACTTTATCATATAGGTTATATTATTTCCGTTAGTAAAAAATACGACAAAATAATGCAAACAATGTGTATAAAACGGTTATGTCAAACAATGTCCCAGAAAATCTAAAAAAAACCTTATTCTAAAACAGTAATTTGTGAGAAAATCCTAACTACCGTAAAAGTATTAACACAGATACTAAAAATAAGCGCTGTAAATGACTGCGCATACTTTTTAATACATAAAACCCTAGAATTTAAAGTTGAAAAATAGCTTAAAAGGAATAAATAAATATTCCAGGGTGTTTTGCTGACGAAATAAACAACTCCTTTGTTCGCAAACTTAGGTGGCTAAACAACCAGGTACGAGAAAACGAAAATGATTAATTATTTTCCGTTGGAAAGCCCTCGCTACAGTAAGGGGTGAGAAATTGACGGCACGTTCCACATCCTCTACTTCAGGAAATCGTTGTGAGAGCCGGAAAAGTAATATTTGATTGAAAGCACCATGCACTCTCTCTCTCTCACTCCCACTCCATCTCTTCGCCCTTCCTCGCCCGTGCATTTGGAGTGGCTGTTTGTCGATAGGAGCCTTCCGTATTTACCGTTCCTACCCTCTTTTGCCTGTTTACGATTTCCTACGGCATCTGTTGGCCCCACAGAGAGAAAGAGGCTTTTCTCTGGGATCACAACGTCCATCGCCATCTTTCAGCTCACGTCAAAAAAGATTTCTCTCGCTTTTGGTGCAGTGAAACATTAAGACGTGGTAAAGTAAGGCAGTTCCTACAGAAAGAAAATATTGTTTGCAAATCTGTCACTCGTGTTACTTGGACCGCCGACTTCTGTACTTTTTCCTGACTTTCGTGATGCTCAGAAATTTCTCCAAAGCTGTATGTCAGTATTTGTATTGATGTGTTCTTTGTATACATTACCGTCTGTGAACTTAACTTACGTACTTAACTGTGGAGTTCTAAATAAGATTACAGTCACGTTCAGTGTTTATTATATATCCACTTCGTAGTCTGCAAATTCGTCTTTCTCACTCAGTCAATGTTCCAATCACTCACAATGTTTTCCAGTTTTTCAGTATTTACATTTCGCTATTATTCGTTTTTCCTGAGTCTCAGGGCAACTGTTTTTGGCGGCCCGCCCGGTTGTGATTGTTTACTTTATTTTAGTTTTCTGTTACTACTAAAAGTTGAATCATTATTCAATTTTTATGCCCAGCTGCACGGTCATATATTGACACTTAAGCGTGATAACAATACAATCAAACAGTAAATTAACGTTACGATAAAAATATGCAGTTCACTAAAGTATTCTGTTCATACCAATTTGTTTTTTCACATACAAATAATATAATAATTAATTTCATATTAATAAACACACAAAAGGCAAGATTTTTAGCTGTTGCCCAAATAAGCGGGAACTACCACGAGGACAATTTTGCAAATATATCTAAGGTACACGAAATTATATTTCGTATAGACTAAAGCAATGCGATGTACAAGATTATACGCGGATTAAAATAATATGAAACGGCGCTTACTAACACTTACTTCGGTTAACAATGACATAATATTGCAATGGCACACGCCCACAATAATACTGTTTGTCATTCTGTCCCATTGCAAGAACACATTCAAATACATTAAGTCGTAAGGTAGATCTACAAAGAAAACTTTCCTCACTCCTAGGGCTATCAATTTTGTGTAAATGGGCTTCATGAAACTCTAGAAAAAGTAATGGCCCAATAAAATTATTTTTAAAAGTCGCGAAGGATTCGTGGCACGGTGCTGTGCATATGTACAAATTTCCAGCAGTTACCCAAAATACTGCATTTCCTATTTGGCCAATGTAATTCAGAAAACTTATGCAAAATGGTGGGTTTGGTCTTTCAAAATTCAACCGTTGCCATTTACTTGGATCGGTAGGTTCTATAACATTATCGAGTGTGCAAGTTATATTGGCTAGATGAATGAAGAGAAACTGAATTCCTTGTCGAAATGTTGACCTACTATGTCTGTTTGATATTTTCAGTGGTGCATACCTTGATGTTCATTGTTAGAATTCCACACTACAATATTTTTAGTAACACTTCAGGGATCTTAACCACTTAATACAATCATCTCGCACAATTATTTTATAAGTACACTGTAAACCTGGCATAGTAAATACTCACAGTTTTCAGTGCAATTTGTTAAAACGGTTTCATCGGAAATCTGTCGGAAACTACAGACTGCAGCAGCGAAATAAATCGCTGATTGAAAAAGAGATTTCAACTATTTAAAAAAAAGTAACGAAACATTTATTAACCATTTGTTCAAAAAACTGCATATTTTGTACTAAACCAACTACCAGGCTTTGCCCGCGTGTAATTATCAAGGAAAAAACAATAACGATAGCTTATCATGTTAATAAGATATTAAGGCACGGTGAAAACATATTTAAATACTTTTTACCTTCTAAACATACCGCCACCTCACCAGGTTTATGAGATATCGAGGATATCGCGAAAATACATTATACCATTTTTCAGCCCTTAGTGGGTGCTACGACAAACAGGGAAGCCATCTTTAAATTTTCATATATCTTCCAGCTGACAATAATATGTGTGTATAAATATCACAGCACTTCCCCGTCGCCTGGCCTTGCACGTAATTCAAACAACTGTGCCAAGATAGATAGTCAGGAATCTTAAGAAATTAAACGTCTATATTCAGGCCCGTGTCCATAGAGGTATATGTACCAATAAGACAGAAAAAATACTACTGTTATTTCTCCGTTGTCCTACCTGCTTTACGGGAACATAATACATCTTTATATCCCCTAAATATTTAGGTATGTACGTAAGCTTCATTCACAATAAAATTAATCAAGTTTAAGAGATGCAGAGGATTAATTGTAACCGTGTCCTTAATGCCATTAGAAGTTGAATTTCTAAAAATACTTACATTTATTTTTAGAGATATTTGTAAGCTTAATTCTGGAGCAAAACCATCTCAATTATTTCAACGGGTTTAAGAGTTACCGAGGATTGATTGAATGCAAATCTTACAACTCTTTACACCCTTAATTTTCGAACTTCAAAAATCGGGAAAAAATTTATAATGTGCATTTTCGTAAGCTATGTTCTAAAGTAAAAATCTCCTAGATATCTCAAGGGGTTTTTAGTGCTACCACGTATTCATTGAAGGCACAGTTCTCCCATTTCCATCCCCTTAATTTTTGAATTCCGAAATAACTCCTCTTAGTGGGTGCCTACGACGTAACGGGAAGCCACCCTCAAAATTCCATGACTATAGGTCAGCGGTTTGGACTGTGTGGTGATGAGTGTGTGAGTGGATCACTTCATTTTAAACAGAGAGATACAATTCTGCATTTTCCTGTATTATGTCTTAAGTTCAAGAACACCATATACCGAAATTCAAATATTAAAGCGGCTCCGACGAGAACAGGGCTCAAGTACCTTGTCATATCATTCTTGACGATTTTACATAATTATTCCCCTCAAATTCCGTTACCAACTGATTTGTACCTCATCTTATGAACTGGTCAACGCGAAATAAAAAAAAATATTAACGTGGTTCCTAATGATCCATATGAAATCTAATTATTAAAATTACAGCTGAAACAATTCTACCGTACCAATACAGACGTCCTAACGTTATTTTATACTGCTTGAAGTGAAGACGATTACGTACTCGTATTAAGAGGAGTCTTCGCCGGTGTCGAATTTCCAACTTCGACGAGTGTGGCAACAGCGCAGCGATAAGAGCCAGTGTTCCACACTTGAAGAGAAGCATATCGCCTCTATTCACAGCCCGCCAAAAAGGTGTGCTAGGTTTTCGTCATTTTCCTACGAGACTTTAAGTGGTGAAACCAACATTTTATTATTGAATAATGTAAAGGTAAGACCAATGCATGCCTCTCGCTTTGCACTTTTCGAATTCAGGTAATATTTATGGAATTACATTAGTCTAAAAAAAAATAGTTTTTAGCCATTTCGAGGAGCCCGAAAATAATGTTTCTTACTAACGTGCTGAATTTTTGAAAACAAAGAAGCATAGTTTCAAGAGTGTGTTTTTTTCGTAGATAAACATAATATGAATATGATAAGCGGATTCGGGTAAAAAAGAATAATAATGACACGCTGCAACGCCTTCCATGCGCCAGTCGAGGACTCCACTTAAACTCACAGTTCCATATAGACGTCAGGGATCCTGGCGAGATACGCGAAGCCACCGTATCAATATTCTCCGCTTACCCTATCGCATGCCAAGTGTTTGTCTCTCCCTACAACGGTGACTGCTGGCTGGTGAGATTGCGGAAATTTAAGTCATCCGTTACAGTTACATTGCCTTCTGCAATATAGTTACAGTAATGAGGATCGCCACCAGGATCCATCTGTACGTTACATTTAGCGGAGTCCCTGGAAGTAAGAAGAACTTTCTGGCTGGGGTCACGCTTGCTATAAATACGACAGGCGATTGCCAAATTAGCAGAGATTTTTTGGAGTTTTAAGCCAGTGTTTGTAAATATTAGGATCATTAATACGGCCAGCGTGAAATGATTAATGGGCTTTATTTGGCTGATGAAGGGGGTTAAATAAGGGGATGATACTACAAGCAAACAGCGTAAGTGGTCAGCAGTGAAAACGGTAACGAATTAGCGAGGAAAGATTGTGCCTGTTGTACACAGGAAGAACGTCGGCTGCCATTCGTGTGGGGGACTGACGAGGAGATTATTCTACAGTAAGAAGAGGCAAATTTAATTTTATTGCGAAATATCGATAGTAACAAAATGTTTAAATGACATTAGTTACACAAAAATTGGACAGTTTGATTGGTAATTATTGGCGTAGTTGAAAAACTGTCTTGTGTGATAACGCCAGACATTAATATAATCTACATAAAGACTATCGAAAACTCTCTCAAACGAAATGAGTCAACATATTTACTGTTCGGCAGAGATGTTAGCAGATTTTATTTGCTACGTCTTCTCTATCACACAACCATTAAAATTACAAATTGCCTTAGTGAAGATCAAAAAAATGTTCTAGTTAAATATGTTTAGATGTAAAATTATTTTGTAATTTTCAAAATACTTATTTTTTTCTACTAGATGTCCGATTATGAAGAAAAGCACTTGTCAAATTGAAAACAGTTTGATTATCCGAGGGAATTTGAATAGACTATTTTAGGTGCTACGCGTTTCACGGAAATCCTAGCCATAGACTAAGGTGAAATATTGGTAAATTGTAATGTCATTAGAAAAAATAGTAATCTAATGTTGTTTTTCATAGGAAAGTGTAAAATTTGTTCATCATTTTATCAAAAAAAATTTTCTAATATTCTGGTACTTTATAAAAGCAGTGTATTTCATAGAGACAGAGAGAGAGAGAGAGAGAGAGAGAGAGACAGAGACTGAAAATTACTGGAACTAAATTTCACACGACCAAGGAATGAAAACAGACTAACTGTGTAAATTATTGTAATATTGAACATACTAAATCGTACATTATCAAAACAAATAATTCTTTAAAAACCAGCTAACAAGTTAGTTGCATGCTTGCTTTGGAAAATATATTAAACTATTTCCAGTAAAATATGATGTGTAATCTGTCTTAGGCAATGACACTTCGGTGCAGGAATTAAAAGGTAGTTTGCAAAATACGGACTGGAAAGTTGAATTTGTACTGATAAATGAGGTAAGCAAACTATTCTATATGTTACTTAAATTTGTTATTTAATCACATTTTTATAGAGAAAAATCTTACTGGCCGACAAAACAAATGGTTACTTACATTAACCTATTGAAATACAACTGATTATAAGTTACTATAAATATTAACTATATATATACCGTGTGGTACAGCTACAAACTGAGCAAAAATAAAGAATTTAATTTATCTATAAGTTTGTATGATTTTACGATGAACTAGGAAACGCAGTGTACATATTTTATATAATACTTTCACTATTGCCTATAAAATTGGTAACACGAAATTTAATAAGTATTTACGTAATATACGCTTACTATACTGATGTTAGCGTTTGCTGTATGCCATTTATTTTTTACAGGACTTGATCAATTATAAGTACACGTTTCATTGGATTTGCCTTTTGAATACATACATTTGGGAAAAGGGGGGGGGGTGTTAGTCCTAGGCATCTTTCTATGAACGTATAAAAACTGGTGGTATATAAGAACTTATCTGCAACACATTTACAGAGTTAATATTAACTGAAACGCCTTCATCTGAAATATGAGTCAACCAACATTTAGCACCCTTGAAGATGTTGGTTTGGAATGGGAAATAAGCCACGCATATGGTGTCAGTTTGAAAGT
>PNEQ01096072.1:39209-60912 GCA_003012365.1 Medauroidea extradentata
AATCAGCAAAAAAAAAAAAAAAAACAACGAACAGCCACAAATCTTCCATTGACATCCCTTTTTAGACAAAAGCCTTATTAAATTTTCCAAATAGGTATTTTGTCGAAGCTGTACTAGCAGGTTATTCCAAAACAAATATTTTCTTTGGGAAGCTAACTAAACGGGACGTGTTATACAAAAAAAACACAAAAAAGAAATCATTGATACTGGCCTGTCCTTTCAGTTTCTGTAAGGATTTTTTCGTTCAGCTTGAATCAGCGATAAAAATACTTCCAGTAATGATACGGCACAGTTCAGTGCAGGTAAGGGACCGTTTGTACTGCCATTCCGACCTCTTCGCTCTGCTTCAACGGCACTTTGCTACTTTACATAAGTAGCAATTCTACAAGAGGCAACGTTGGCTTAAAAGGGTTTTCTTTGTACGTACACTTTCGAAGCACGTTTTCAAGAATAAGGGGGAAAAAAACCATGCCATGACAATTTTTTTGCACCACGTTGCACAAGTAAAGTTTATGGAGTACTTTTCCAGAGTTGCGTTTTCTACGGCAACATACATGTATTTTTTTCCACAATGTACGTTTACTTAAACCCGACAACGTTAAAAGTTAATCTAACTCGGTATAATATTAATGTTGTTTGCAGTAATCGAAATGTGCTCTCAAAAGCGTTATTTGTGTTTGGTCGTGATGGTGCAGTAGTCTTTACGGTAATGTTTTATTTCGTAGTACTTAATTTATAATATTTACTATACCATTTTGTTTCTTTTTCTGTAATCTTTACTCCGGTTACTGTTTAAATGGAAATATAATATTGAAATCATAGCAATAAAACGTTAAAATAACAAATTACAGTATTTCTGTCTAAACACAATAACAATTTCGAAAGCGTTTGACTATGAAGAATGCGATAAACACGTTTAGGCATTTACTTAAATGTGACGACCTCGGAAATTAAACTAAAATATTTATTCAGTTGTTATTGTTTCAGAAATTAAACACTTTTAAATGGTTTTACAGTTCAATATTTTCTTGAGTACAGACCGAAATGAAACTCTTCTTAAAATAATTAAAGGATTTTTTTTTTCGTTCATGTAACAACTTTTATTGCAAAAACAAATTCTCCCTAGTTATGAACGAAACATAAAAACTTTTGGAATGCGTTTGGAAACAAAACTATGCTTTTTATGGTTCAAAAACAGGAGCTAATTTAAACCAAATGAAAGTACCACAGAGTAAACTATAAAAACAGAATCATAATAATTATGTTGGTAAATCGTAAAAAATAGTTTTTATTATATGATTACGCGTGAAATTATACCTGCACGACTGAAAAAGACTTGTTATGAATATCACCATATTCAAATTAATATGATGTTAGTTAAAATGTTAGATCTTATATCACATTAATTTCTTTTCAATCACAGCACAGTGTGTAACAGCGTTAAAATATATAGTCAAATTATATTTAAATTAAAAAAACTGCTGAAATAATTAAACATGCTGCATCAATAGTACACAGCGATTTATGTATTACAAGAGAATTCCACGTATAAAAACTAATGTAGGTATATTATGTTCTTTCGTTCTCAGTCTTAGCACATACCATTGAGTGAATAAGTGAAGAAGTTTTGGTCAGCGCTAACATCGAGGTCTTTGGTACAGGTGGCGGTTACCCGAAGTGAGTATGGAGCAGCGCAGGAAAGAATGGGTGGGGGAAACGAGAGATCCCCGAGAAAACCCGCTGACCAGCGGCATCGTCCGGCACGGGGACCAACCCAGCCGGGAATCGAACCCGGATCGCTTTGGTGGGAGGCGAGAGGTCTGACCCCTCGGCCACCGCGACCCCAACATTAAGTGAAGTCCTCGCGTGGCGCATACATGGTGCTGTAGCGTGTCACGTGTATTCTTTTTTACGTGATACTTCTTAAAATTATTCACATTACGATGAAAAGAACACTCACCTGAAACAACAATTATATAATTTTCAAAACTAAGCAGTTAGAAACATGATCGACCATGGCTTTTTTTTTTTTTTGTATTTTCGAAAATACTACACGAATCCGTAGATTTCGAAACAAGATGCATGCGTTGTATTTACTTCATACTATCCAAAAATAAAATGTAAAGGTCACCTCTTAGAGTCCCATAGGAAAAATACTACATGGAAACCTTAACGGCCAGTTTGATGCTCTGCGAATAAGAGTCTATATGCTCTCGTTCTTATCGCTCCGCTGTTTCACTCTTCAAAAGTAGGAATTCGAAACTTGAACATACTGCCCTTATTACGCTAGCGCCAGAATACGAAATTATTACGCGAATTGAAATGCAAGCAATTAAGATATGACATGTAAGTTTTTAGATAATAAGGGTGAGGTCTATATTAGTTCTCAACGTATAATTTTAATTTTTCATATTTGTACCAGATTTTTTTTTATCCTATTTAAGACATAATTTGTGACTAAATTTTGCTCTTATGAAATTTTTTTTCTCTTATAGTTTTAGCGTAATAACTCGTAAACGTCAAAATTTTGCATTTTACGGTTTTGTGATCACCGTTAAAACCAACTGACATATCCAACTAAAAAAAAATTACAAAGAATAATCATGTAGGCTACAACGTTTTCTACGTAAAAAAATATAAAATTTTTTATTAATAATATTTTCAAATTTTAATTTCAAATTTTAGCAATTATTTTAAATACAAAAATATACTATTGCAGGCAACTGAAAGAATCCTGAAAAGTTAAAGAAATGACGCGTGTGCTTTGAGCGTGTGATGTTTTATCATATGTTGAAGTATATGAAACGGAAAGTAGATTGGGGAAAACGGATTCGGGAGACGTATTTTATTTAATCGCTGAACTGAAATGAGGGAAAAATTCTGCTTGGTAGTGAGTGAGGTCTCTCAGGTATGTCTGAGATTGCAAACTGTGAACTTGTGCGAGTTACGGAAAATCTCGAAATAGAATATTTATTGTTAATACTATTTTGCCATAATTTACCATTGTATTAATAAGTCAAAAACGTTCGCGCTTTTCCTGGTGCTTATTTTCTCCCCTAAAGTCATCACCATAATTCTTTTCTTTCCTGAACTACTTCCAAGAGTAATTTCGCAATTTTCTCGTGGAAGGAGAGAACAAGATTATAAGAAAGTACGCCTAGAAGATTGTGTTCCAGAAGAAGGGGAGGAGTGCAGGGAGAGAGTTGGGTAGGGGTGGGGGTGGGAGATAGAAAAAACTGGGCAAGGTTCAAAAAGAAAGCATCGCCAGTTACCGAAGGTATTCAGAGACTTGTAGAAGAACTTCATCTGTTGCCGGGGTCGAGAGGAGGGGCGAATAAGTGCTCATTTCACCCTCTCGTGGCCTCAACCCTCTTTTTTTTCTGCTCGAACTACTTTCTTACTTCTTACCCCCTCCCCTTCGTTCCTGGCCACGAGATGTTAAGCGGTCCATCAAGCCACCAGCAGACGACCATAGGTCGCGCACTTACGTCAGGTAAACACGAGTCCCGCTTTCATACCGGCCGGTCGTGGCGAGCATAAAACCTTATCTCGTAGCAGTACACCCTCGTACCAACCCTCCCCGGCTGGCTGTTCAAGTTTAATGGAATAACTTCCCTTGCGAAGGCGGGCAGAGACGAGGGAAGCCACACGGGCGAGACCGCCGTGCACGTGCAACGTAAGTCCGGTTGACCATACCACCCAGCTTACCTTAAGGGGAAGTGTTAGACAATTTCAGTGTATTTTAAGTTTTTGAGCTAAAACATTTATTCAAATTGAACTATCAAAATTTTCTCTTTGACAAAGCGTAGGATATATTGTTGGTAAACTGCTTGACATAAATAATAACGGAATCTTTCATTAATTTGTCATGCAGAATCATTGCAAGAGAATTCATGAAAGTTAACCTATGATTCTCTTGCAGTGATTCTGCATGACAATTTAATGAAAGATTCCGTTAATATTTTTGTCAAGCAGTTTACTGAATATATATATCCTACGCATTGTCGAAGATAAAATTTTAATAATACAATTTGAATAAATGTTATGGGTCAAAAACTGAAAATACATTAAAATTGTCTAACACTTCCCTTTAAGCGGGGTTGACTTTGCACACGCGGAGTGACTTTAGGACACTTTTACACACTTGTTACCTTCTATGTCTGCCAACTGTGAGTAGATATTAATTTAATTTCACATGGGCATTTACTAGTTGGAATTTATCGCAAGTAAATTTCTTTACTAAGGTGGCTCATATCTGCGGAAAATATATTTATTGAATTTTCCAAAGTCACCCCACGTGTCCAGTACTACTGATCTTGAAACGGCCACATAATTCAAATACACTAAACTATCAATGAATTGTGGATGACAAGAAAATGTAATATTGTTTTATAATTCGGCTTCAATAGTTCTAAACAATTTCCACAAGATGAGAACTAATTAAACCGACAAACCCCGGGGAGTTGAAGGGGCACCACAGCAGACAAGTTTTTCTATTCCGAGTGAGTTGTAGTTTTGCAAAGACACAAAATAATAAGGGCCATGCCTACCTGAGAACCCTGGCGTGAGCAATGATAGCGAATTGCACGTTGAGTGATATTCAATCACTTTTATTTATATTGCTATCGGACATAAAACAATTTCTGCGCGGAGAAGGTAACAATATTGCTATAGGAACAAAAACTTGGGAACAATTAGGATTGAGACGATGTTTTCAAGAATTTATGATTTATTTATTTTTTCACAGTCTTAGGGTACTTACAAAAACGCCCTTAAAAGTTTTATAGCAGTATGGGCCTCGCCGAGATGAACCTAATGTCAGTAATGATATACTTGTAGGTTCTAAGAGTACTAAGTCCCACCGAATATAATATAACATGTGTGTCCTTATCCTTGCTGCAGCTAGGACTCCGAGGTAGCACATTTTTTAGTCATTGTTCATTTGTTATAACCTTACTTTACTGAGTCAAATGTTTCATTAACTTTGGTTTTATTGTGATGTACAAACATTTTGAAGCGGTCTTTGAATTATTTTCGAAATGTGAAAGTACAACCACCTGAACAATTTCACTGTGCATATACAATTGAGGAGTTGACTGAAATAAAGATCTTAGTAAGAAAAGTGCACTGTGAGATTATGATAGAGAGGTACATGTTTTGGAGAAATTCGTGCTTTTTTCTTTTACGTTCCTCTCACATTATGTTCTCTTAATACTAATAAGCAATATATATTTGCACTACAAAAATAGTAGTAGTTACTATACACACAGTCAAAGAAAAAACATAAATTATTAATAGCATAATGGTACTAGCATAACTTGGCGAAGAATTTAGATAACGGTACATAAATTCGTAGTTGTCTTCTACGGGCATTTTCAAACAAGATAGATTTTTTTGATTGAAGAAAGGCCTTAGCTTACTAAAGCCTTCATTCCAGCCAACTCCGCAATTGCAAGAGAATGTTGCCAAGTTGCTGTAAATCCATAGTGACACAAAGGACTAAGCACCATTAAAATAAACAAAACGAGAAATATGAAGCCACAGTAAGTAAGCTCTTATGAACAAATATAAAAAACAAATCATGCCATAATCGGAATACAGCCGATACGCGACAGAAAAATAAAATCACCTAAGGTCGCCAGGAGAGAACAAAACAAGTATACCTGCAAGAATGGTGGTCATTTTGCCTGACGACGAGAATATGCGTAACTGTTTCCGAACGTAGTATGTCTTGTCGAAGGTACTTGATTTTTTGTCTTTGTAATATAATACTTGTATTGTCGAATGAGTTTACAGTAACAATAACATTTCACAATAAATACACAAAAAAAATTGCAACTAAACAAAGAATTTTATTTTGTTTCGCATTTTTACTACGGTGACTTTATTCCATCCCAGAATTATTCGTTCTAAAGTTTGATTTTTGTGTTATGTTTAAGACTATAATCGTATTTAGGAATTGTGTATGTATTATATGTTCGTTGAAAATAGCTTAAAAGAGCTTTTATATTTTGGCGTTTTGTTGCTTTCTTTTGTTTAGTGTGCCATTTTCTCTAAATTAGCAATACTCGCTTTCAACGATGTACGCCTACGTCCCAAAACAAATAGTTTATAATAATACGTTGTCTCTATAGCAACTATACACCAACCTGCTAATCCATTCATTCAAAATAGTTTTAAAAAATACGACTGTACCAGTGACGTCAACGAATGTTGCAGGAACTAGCTCAGTAAACGCGCGGATCTTATTTAAACTCCAGTATTTAGACGTTATTACATGTTTAAAATTGTCGTAGATATATGATTCAAATTTCTTTTTATTCAGGATTGGTTGTAATAACCAGCGTTGCCCTGGTAAGAATTTATCACACACTAACGTCTCGCTGTCGCCAATATATACATTCTTTGAGCTGGAATGAATCCCCAACGCAACAGGAGAATGTTCCAGAATATACTTTAATTTTTTGAAACTGTTTAAAAGATTCTCATACGTTCCAAGACAGCAAGTCCCTTTGATGGTCCGAAATCATCTGGAACTTGCTTGAAAATTTTAGAATATTTAAATACACATTTTTCTCAAACATTTTGCAACATTTTATTACATTCTTAAACATTTATTCAACATTCGAACATTCTGAAACATTCAGTTATAATAAAGCACTCGATTTACAGCTAACCTTTCGACACCGATGTCTCCAAATTACAAGAGCTAGTTTATTTTACTGATACAATCGGTATTTCTGACAAATTTCCGATGGAGAAGTTCCACAATTCCATTCATTGTAAAATCTCTAGAAAAATGAATATTCAGTGTCACGATAAGCAAGTGGTCATGCAATTTGCCACCCACCGAAACAATCCGGGGTCGATTCCCGCCGCGATATTTCCCGATATTTGCATGCGTGAAACGTGACGGACGTTTTATTTCTTCGGCTGGTTTTATCGGAGTATTATAGTCTCAGATGCCTTTCCTCATTTACATTCCTATCACCCCTCACATGCTTTCAAACCTTGATTTTGTGCCCTCGTACAAATCACAGTTCCTTGCTCCAGGGCAGCTTACAGCTGTTTTATAAACTGCATTAAAATATTATTTCAAGATATAAAAGCCAAACGGTTTATTTTAAGATATAAACAAGCACACAACTGTTCCTATCAAACAGTTAACGAATCGATTTATATTTGGAACTAGTTTACTGATAGCGGCAAAACCCTTCGACGCTAAGCTAAGTTAGGTAACGTGGATATTTTTTTTGTTCCAGATACTAGGTTATTATTTGAATGCCAGAGTTTATTGAGTGTCTGTAGACCACGGTCGTAGAAGAACAGGTCTGGACACTCGCCTATCTAACAATGTATTTTGCTTGACCCCCTTGTTGTTTGGCTGTAGTTCGTCAAGTTGCCGAGAATGTCGTACTTTTTGGCGCTGTTTTCCGGGCGGTCGGACTAAAAACTCCGTCCACTTTTTTCCATTGTTAAATTTATAATGTAAATAAAGATTGCTGGAGCCTTTTCTTAAATTTGTGAACGAAGAAAGTATTTCATAAATTGATAAAAAAAAAAAAAAACGTTTTGATAAATTGTTTATCTTAGTGGGGAGGAAGTGGGCAGAGTTTGAGCCGACCGCCCAAACAGCAGCGCCAAAATCATATGGCATTGTCGTGAACTTGGTGAACTACAGCCAAACCACAAGGGGGTCAAGTTTCCAGGCGAGTGTCCAGACCTGTTCTTCTACGACCGTGCTGTAGACATATGTGGTTCACGATAATTTTATTTAATATAACTGCGGCTGTTAACATTCGAGTTCCGTACAATCTATACGCATTAATGGTTACTCATACACATTTTTATACTAAATAGTGGCAAGAAACGAATAAATTATCTGAAAAGGAAAAAAATTACTAGGGTTGGAAAAATGCTTATTTTATCCCGAACGAGCTTATACCACGGATTGTAGGTACGGAGAATTGGCGGCGCCCATTGCCAGCAATAAAATTCCACGTCTTAGTAGTTTCTTTACAGCATCAGCTGTATTTGCTTATAAATACTTGCTTTCCTTTCTTGCAATTCCACTTTAACAATACGCATTAGACAAGAAATATTTTTAAAAATGTCATTATGTTCAATTACATGTTGATTTAGCGCTAATTTTGGAAAATTGTATGGAACCAGTTCAGTTTGAAAGTATATTCAACTGGCTTTTTATTGAACTGGTCTTCTAGATTCGTGATATTTTACGGCTGAGTGGATAGGCTAAGCTTACTAGATTATAGCAACCAAAAAATAAAAAATTAAAACAGCACGTGTAAACGGAGGATAATAATAAAAATTAATTTTTTAACAGTTCTCACTGTGCTTATTATTTCGGATCAGCAGTAGTCACCTGATATGTTTTTAATGGAGTTAAAAAAATATACACATGCTGTTACAATGTTTAAACTTCCGCAATAAGTATTTGCTAATAAACATTTCGCGTTACTGTGTTTGCTATGCGTTTTACTAATTGAAGTGGAATATAGCCAATAAAATAAAGAGCATTCCTAATGAGTGGTCTGAAAGAATAGCAAATATTTAAACATGAATTACGTATATTCATGTGTTATTGGTTTGTGAATTCATATGAAATACGTGTTGTTTTTATCTTCATACTTTAGCGTTCTAGAAAAACTGTATCCGCAAACAGGTGAAAACGGTTATTTATCCAACTCTCGCGACATAATTTTACCTGAAATAAACTTAAAAAAAAAAAAAAAAAAAAAAAAAAAAAAAAAAAAAAAAAAAAAAAAAAAAAAAAAAAAAAAAAAAAAAAAAAAAAAAAAAAAAAAAAAAAAAAAAAAAAAAAAAAAAAAATAGGGGACTTTGTAATGTACCTCAGAAAATTCATTAATTTCCGGTGAACATACACCTAATTAAAAGCAAATCAATTTAGATTGTTAAATATTGGTTGTAATTTGATGCGTTGCTAATGAGTTAACTTAATACGCTAATAAATAAAGCGTAAACCGTAATTGCAGTAAAACGTAATAACTGTGTTGTTACTAGTACTTCGATTATTTTTTTTGCAAAGGAAATCGGATATACGTTCGGTTGTTCAAAAGGTTCTATCCTATGTTAATTCATATTTACTGAAAAGGTGAAACAGCAACGGTAATTCAGTTCCTTTTTTTAGAGAGAAATTTAAAAATAATTTGACTACCAGAGGGATACGTAACAAATACATGATAAATTAACGGGTGACATTTCAGACACAACGTACAGGGAAGGGTATGCAATAGTGGACGGAGAGTATGCCAGTATACGGCTTCTCAGAGTAGACAGACATTGGGTTAGTGTGTGGAGACGTTGGAATAAGTGGCAGCGAAGCAGTCAGTCTGTCCGACATAGTGCCTTAAGGGCGTTCAAGTGGGGAAAAATCATAATTTTATATTTATATGAAATCTTGTTTGTTTCGTAGACATTACTCGAGAGTACATTTTCCTCTTACAAAAAAAAAAAAAACTAGCTCAGCCAGTTTTCCCATTATGGCATTTCAAAGTCAAAATTTGTATATTTTTATTTAATATAAAACTTGAAAACCAATAAACATAATGAAACGGAAAATATCACACCAAAACTGCATGTTACGGTCTACGGCTTGAAGCATATAAAAATCCATTATAAAATATTTTTGTATTTAAAAAAATTACTAAAAATACAAAAAAGAAAGTTTTTTATTTTTTTTTTTCAAATACAAATATTTTTGTAATGAGTTATTATATACATCAAGCCGTAAACAATGACATGTAGTTTTGATGTGAATTTTTCCATTTCATTATGTTTACTGGTTTTTAAGTTTTGTATGAAGTAAAAATATGCAAATTCTGACTTCGAAATGCCCTAATGGAAAAACTGGATAAGCTAATTTTTTTTCGTAAGAAGAAAATTTACTCTTAAGTGACGTCTATAAAACTAACAATTTCATACAAATATAAAATTGTAATTTTTTCCCCACTTGAACACCCTTAACAGACTACAACAATGGTGGAAGATGCGAAACTTGGGGAATTTTAAGGCCACAATATTAGAATTAATATGGAAAAAGTGAATACGATAGGTTACTACTTTTGTTGGACATTTCTATGAGTCAGTAACGAGCTTAAAGTTTCTTTTAAAAAGTTTAAGAACAATAATAACGAAATGTTTAAACATTATTGACTTGAATATTCCTCCAATGCTTGGCGAAACCCGACGGATTAATTAAATTTCAATAATTTCATGAATAACCCTCTCAAATTAATCAAATACAATCAAAGAAACTCGATTTTCCTTAAAAAAATTTATATATCTCTGGATTCGAATCAGTGGTATCAATAGAAGGTAATTATTATTGATTTTACATAACACGCAATTAAGAGCTGTCAAGCAATTTTAGTAAGGAAAAAGGTAAATTTGATTGCCATTGATACATTTTAAAAATAAAACATATTTATTTAATTGATATTGAGTTTGGTGATAGGAGAAGAGTAATTTTGGCTAAAATCTAAGAAATTGGCGAGTGCGTTATATTCGTTTATATAAGATGTCCAGAAACCTGCGCATAATAAACACACACCGCGAACCTTAGGCTAAATTGAAGACGAACATGTACGTGGCAAAATGTGGTAAGTACGACGTTATTCTACGTTCAGAATGTGGCAAACTGCAAGGAGGAAGTAACCTTCGGGGCTCCACGTTCAGATATTTTTTATGAATGTTACGTCAAGGAAAAATGTTTGGACTTCTCGTCATTTTAACCTGCGCCTATAATACGCAGGCCAGAAAGAACAACAATAGTAAGATATCTGTGGAGCGCAAGAGGGGACTAACTACAGTGCTATGATACCACACTGTGAATGGAAAATGGGCGAGGTGAGATGTTTTTTTGCCCTTCAACAAAATGGTCTTAAGAGCCGATGAGGGTATAGTGAGGTGAAGGGACTGTTGTAGCCATTCCCCAGCCAGGATTTGAACCCAGAAACTCACGCACTGTACACCCACGCCTAACCTACAACGTTATGAAAGCCATCCATGTAAAATATCATCGTACAACTTTCTGTCGCTTACTATATCGTCTCCAATTTAGCCTAGGATTAGCATGGTGTGCTTATCATGAGTTTGTTAATGGACATCCTGTACATCGTACTTACTGCCGAGTGTTTATTTTGTTTTGGTACTGTACATTGAAACTGCTACTAGCGGGTCAACTATGGACATTACACACATTCTTTCTTATAGAAGTATACTTTAATATTATACGTATCTGCGTCACTCTGGTGTTTATCATCATTTGTTTACGTACACCGAGGCAAACAGATGAATCGAAATTTATATAACATCAATGTATTGACAGATATATTTTGACGTTTCTGACAGCAGCTCGTACTGTAGCGTTTGCGACATACGTAGTGGGATAATACACTGCGTCTTAGCTGCTAAGGCAAGATAATGGAATACCCAAGAAACGAAACTAGTATTGTTGTTTTGCTAATGTAGCCATCTGCCTCGACTATTCTGACACTGAAGACCAAGCTGCTTGTTAGCAGTTTTAGCTACTGGTATTGTTTCCAGTAGATGACAAATACAAAGCTAAGCAATAAGATCTAGTCTGGTACTTGCGCCATGAACAATAAAGCCTTTATAAGCGGAGCAGTCAACTGGTGCGCAGTGATTTTGGTTTTTGTATTTCTATTATGCTTTAATCTGTGATCCCATAATTAAATTTTTGACGTAAAGTGAATCAAAAGATTCTGTATTTCGACAATACGAATTACGTTGGGGTTTAAAAAGCAGTATGAAAAAGTTGTTCGCATAGACATTTAGGACCTTCAAATACATGATTCTAATAAACTAACCGTTAGAATATGGAAGCATAATTTGAAGTGTGGACTTATAAATTGACGGACACATGGGAACACTCTTAGCAATTTTTCTTTTAGAGCCCATGTAACTAATCGTGATGAATTCTTTTTTAAAATATTTTCATGAATCAAAGTTCGTTAAGATTTATTTGATCATATAACGTAAGTACTTTAGGTAATTATCTTACCTTTCTCTACGCACGTCGTATGCGAAATATTAAAATATTTTTGCAAAAATAAAGACAATTTAACGTTTAAGGTAATTATCTCATGCCATGTAATAAGGACTAAATATTGCCTAGCACCAAATAAGATTATTAATACGCACTTTGTCGTACAATGTAATTAATTACATCCTTAATTTATCATACGAAAACGAAAATTTTATATACTAAAACAGTGACACAGTCTCTTAAAATGAATACAATTACATCGCCTCCCCACCGTTCATGTGACATAGTTAAAACAAGGTGCATAAACAATTAAATGATAAGCAACGTAAATATCACTTTGTTAAAATTCATAGTTTCAATAACTTGGTTATTTATTAGCCTATTTAATTTCATGTATAATTCGTAATTTAATAAACTTGTTTTTTTAGTACTTAGATTTACTAATTTCTTATATAGTGCTGGTTACTGACCGAAAATAAACATTATTAGAATATGTATATGCCATTGACCCTTTCTAGCTATGTTATGTTTGTATGTAAATAGTGTATCAAAGTACCAGCATGTGAGAGCTGAATTTGTTTATTGCAGGATTTAATTAATACATTTTCCCGTCCATGACGATTTTAATGCTTACCTTGACGTACTTGTGAAGGTGACTTTATATCATACAAAGTTTTAACGGCGGTGTTAATAGGAAAGAACTAGATACAGGATAATTTTACAATGAAAATTTGAGTGCATTTAATATAAACAAAGGTAAAAAAATTCAGTTAAAATCTCCAGGATTATGGAAATAAAAACCTTATAAAGAGCAATCAATGGCAATCAATCGTTTTTTTTTTTCAACCTAACGAGCCAGGGTGCTGCATTCGTTTAGCGTAATCACATGCGTCACGGTCAAATAGGCTACACTTAATTTCAGGGTAGGCGATCATGTCGAGTTAAGTCTCCTGTGAAATAAATTTGCTCAAAAAAGATGGAGAAAACTGATTTGTACGACGCCTACGTTTTATTAAGCTTTGAGTTACACTGGCCAGTTTCATGGCAACTTTGCACTACATAATTTTTTTTTGTTTTAGGCAAATTTTAATTCTCAACTGATGAAGATTTCATCGCTCAATGAAAGGTATATTGGAATATCAGATGTGTCTAAAGCTGGTTTTACACGACGCTATTTATTTCTCGCACAGCTCCTTGCGTGCAATAATTGCATGCAATCTCTCATAGGTCATTTTACACAGCGCAATTTCCCCACACAATATACATGCAATTTGTTTTCTTCCCGCCAAAAGTTTAGAACAAATGGATAACATAAAAGCACAAGATATACACTTGCAGTGATGGAAATGTTATCTTACGAAAATTAAAATAATTGTGAACCATGTAGGAACTTGTTTTTTTATCTCTTCAGTGGTACGGTAGCCTTTTCCCGGACTTCCGATGCAGATGCGGCCACCGCCTTTAATACATTCTCGCACAAATGCATGTTGTGATAATTTGGTGATTTTGTGACATAGTGGGCTGGATATTTTTTGTATTCGTCCAAAAACTGCAGAAAAACATTCTGGTGTCGATTCCATGTTTGTACAGTGTTTGTTGTTTTTGTTTATACTCACAACTACGTGCATACATTTACTTCAGAGAATGGCCAATCACATTGCTTGTTCCACGCAACTTGCATCGAAATATAGATCATGTTCTATTTGCCGAGATTGCACCGCCGCTTGCATTGCATGTGAGGTTCCAATAATTGTGTGTCTGAGTGAGCTCCAATACAATATCAGCATATTGCGTGGAAATTACATGCACACTGCGTCGTGTAAAACCAGCTTAAGTAACGAAGTTGTATGCAAGTAGCTTCGCTTAACCGTTTAACAGTACCGGCATTGAGAAACCATCTGTAGAGTAGGTGATTTTTGGTGAAAAAAATTTTGGCAACAATTTGTTTCAGTGTTTTACGCGGATATCTACATCTCTGTTTTATGTCTATTGCAAGAATGTATTCGTGCAGAGGCTCATTTGACTGTGCCAATCAGTTCAAGGTTACAGCGATCCCACGCGCCTGTGATTTGCTGGTAGAACCCTCGAGACGCTGAGAGATAAACAGCCAATCACTGACCACGAAGCAGATATGCACATTGAAACAAATTGTTGCAAACATTTTTCCACGTAAAAACACTGGCTCTAGCCTTCTGACATTGTAGTGTCTATGTAACATACAATTTTAAAAGTTCATTAATAACATGGAAGCAGTCGAAGACATACACTAACCTCACACGTATCGGCCAAGATTTTACCCGTCAGTGGCGTGCTGTGGTAGAAAGAGGTAAAGAAAAAAAAAGCCGAATCCGTGGGGTTACGCGCTGGTCTCGCGAACAATAGCAGCCCAAATACCGAACATACACTCCAGGAAATCCCTCCCTCGCCTCTCACATTCCCGTATCGCCGACATCTTTCTCCGGGCCTTATCAGATCCGCGTCGCTTTTTCCAATCTCGACAAAGTCCGGCGGCTCTCTCAGCCTCCGGCGGATTCACAACACCCTCCGACGAGGAGGAGGAGGAGGGAGGGGAGGTATTCGTTGGCCGAGGGCCTCTTCGAGGAAAGACGGCGAGCGTGGGGAACACTTTACAACGACAGTGCCTTTCGCGGGGGAAACATCTCAACTGATCCGCTCCCGTCAGCATAGTGTTCTCCTCCTTTCTTTCACTTCCTTCTTCTCTTCGCACCAGCCGCCCTTGTTCCAAGCTCCGAGCTTAGCCCACTATATCGCCTTTCCCTTGTATCACTAAGGCGAGCCGAAGTGCCGAACTCCTACCCCGATGGGCCTGTCAGATGAAATTCTTGCGAAAACCACAAAGTCCCTAATCGAACTATAAGTTCCAAGATTAGTTCTTCACGATGGTAACGCATATGTAAAGCATATACAGGATGCCCGGAAACAAACACATAATGTGCGCACCACGCAATTCCTGCGATTAATTGTAGACAAAAATGTTAGTGACAAAATGTTGTGCAATAACTATTTATTTGCACAATATGGCAACATAGCACTGTAGTTAAGTCTCCTCTAGTGTTCCCAAGGATATATTTTTTATCTTACTACTACTGTTCTGACCCGCATATTTATAAATGCAGGTTAAATTCCTGAGCAGTCCGAACATGATTCTATGTTTACTTGACGCATCATAACTAACATAAAATAATACCAGAGGGGACCATTTCCGAGCAGTCTTGCCACATTGTGTAAGTCAAATGTCGTCGTATAACATTTTACTACTAACATTTTGATCTTCAATTTAGTCCAGGATTTGTGTGGTGTGCTTACAATACGTTTGCTTCTTTTATATATATATATATATATATATATATATATATATATATATATATATATATATATATACACACACACACACACACACAAATATACATATATATTTGTCCGTATAAACCGCCGCTTGTACCGGGAGGGTCTCTCGCCTTATTCGGGTTGCTTCAGTGTGGAGTGCAGTTCTAAGTGGGTAGTAAACTCAATCCAAGGCTAAATACGACCACGAGACCGATAGCAGACAAGTATCTCGGGAAAGTTGAACAGAACTTCGAAGAGAGAGTTCAAGAGTACGTGAAACCGTTCAAAGGTAAACGGGAGAAATTATGTATTCGAAAGGGATTGGGTTCAACTGCTGGCCGGCATATATAAATTGAAGTGTTCTTATGGATATACGAAATTAGTAGCGAATTCTGCTGAGATGAATAAAACCAACGGTTACACGAAATAATATATCACGAGAAGATGTGCACCAAAATTTGTGTTGTCTTCGTTGTCTTTGTACGTCATCGTCTTCATTTTCATGCAACTGGTCTGGTCCTTGTCAGTTTTGGCTTTCCTTTTCCGTGTTTTGGTTTTTGTTACACACCGACATTATTCCTATTTCGGAATTATTTGTATGTTTGTTGACTTCAGCCTTTTCTAGGTTGCTTTGGGGTGGGTTTCTTTGCTCATTTTCTCGTGATTGGTCCATTTATGTAACCATGAGTTTTCCGCGATTCAGCTCCGGTCTACGACTTTATTATTTTACAATAATTATAAGTATATTTACTTGAGTTGTAATTGGAGTATTTAAATTTTAGTATTAGTACAGTGAAAAATAGTTTCGTAATCGTACGGAAGATCATTGTTTTATAATAATTTAAACGTGTGTTTCTATACAAGTAAATATCGTATAAAAACAGCTTCTCTTGGCTTGAATTCGTAAATATATTTTCAAAAAATCGTTCATACTTAATTGTAAAAGTTAAATTGTATTCAGTGTTAAAATATGTTCAGTTGAAAAACTAACACCGACTCTTAACGTTTTTCAAATGTCCGGTAACATGTGTTATGAAACGAGATCTCTACGGAATTGAAATACAGTCTTAGTGATATACGAAGGTGGCCGTCTGGTTGGCACTCGAATTACGTGACACGTTTCGGAGATGCGTTTTTCTCACAGACCGAAAAGTGCGTCCACAATGAATATCTACGGAAAGAAAACACACTTAAGACTATTCGTGAATATGACATAAGACACCATGCCTATTGGAAGTATTGTTTTCAAATTTGGTTAAACATGGGTTTTTCAGACTGTTGTTTCTCAAGATACAGCTGGTTCGGGATAATGTAAGCATTAAAAAACCATGTTCAATTTTAATTTTTAGCCAATTGGTATCATTCCGCACGTAACGCCTAACAACGGTAATTGTCTAACCTCTCTGGACAGGGAACGTGATGGTTGCTCATGTAGTATAAGTTGTACAGTTGGTAGGAATCTGAATAATTCAATAAAAAAAAGTTTATTATTTATATAAAATACAAAGGTATCGATTTCAATAAATTTTATTTCAGTATTGTTGAATTTAAATAGGCAAAGTACCCGGAACTACATTCGGTTATAGTTCGTTGCCAACCATACAAGTAGAAAGGAAACTATTGTTAATGTTAAATTATATGCAGTAACGGCTAGTGATATTTTTCAAAGGTTTAATTTTTAGTGCTCACTTTATCCCGAACGACTTATAGGCTATATGTACCGGATATGTTCGAAATTGAGGTATACCCGTAAGGCGCGGATTCAGTCACCGTATTGAATTTTATTATTTTTCGCTTTTTTAGAATTCTGAGAATAAAACTGTTAAATCTGCTACTATACCGCAAATTCTATTTACCTTGAGCTACAATACAAGCATAGTAATCGAGCTAGTAATGTACAGTCAGGTCGCAATTTGTCGGCCAAATTATGAATATAAAAAATTTGCCACACGCATTGCGGCGTAATTATATGTTTACAGCTAATTCGCAAGGTCTGTTCTGTAGCGAAATATAAATAGAATTTGAGGTATAACAGCATATTTAACATTTTTCTTCATATAATTCCAAAAAAAGTAAAAAGTAATAAAATTCAATATGTCGACGGAAACCAAGCCTTAATTTGGACTTTGCTGCAGTGAAGGGATCTGTAAAAACATTAAGAGGCAGGAACACATCCGGCAATATGAACGTCGTTGGGTGTAGGGACGGATCTAGGCTTTCCTTCGCCCGGGACAATAATTGTGATTTGCTCCCCTCCCCCCCACTCCACTACCACCAAAATCGGTCCAATCAACCCAACAGTAATAAACGTATCTTACATTCGTTATTTTGCGCTCGTGTAAATAACAGTATAGACTTTTAGTAGAAATACATAAAAAAAAAACCTGTACTTAGGCCTACTAGCCACCATTAGCAGTGTTTTAAGTGTTCATTCTAATCATAAATACTGTATTTATAACATTATATGGTGTTCAATGTTGATAAAAAGAAAAAAAAACTACAAAACTAGTAAAAGTCTGAATAATGGTAAATATTGTATCCTTTTTACAATAATTTACATTTAATTCCCAAGTATTACGTAATTTTCGGCACCACCAGCGTCCCCTCTAACCCGGCGCCCGGGGCAGCCTGCCCCTGCTGACGCCCCTAGATCCGCCTCTGGTTAGGTGTAGAGGTGACCTCACAATACATGTGCCGGCCGACGTCGCTCGTGTGCGTATCAACGATTTCCGCCTCACACACACAAACATACCCTTCACCAGGTGGCTGATTTAAGGTTCTGCTTCAGTCGCCAAATTGAAATTCTGAAAAGAAAAATGTGGAATTGGCGATCATAACGCAAATATAATTAACCTCGCGCTAAAATACAAACACGGCAGTTGAACTTTTAAGCTGTGTTTAAACCACACTCAGTCCTCCAATTATTTTATGTTGTAAGGGGTTTAGAGCAGGATAGATCATTGACTCGCCAATCATGCAGTCGTGCGTGCGAGCAGATGCTGTCGAACTCGCAGCTGCATTCAGGTGGATAGCTCGGTTTCCCTAACTACAATGATAAACTATTAGTGTTCGAATACACCCATTTAATGTGTCCGCTCAAGGCAAGCCTTATCGTGAGCGCCGCTCTCCCGACCACGTCTTAAGGGTGTTCGAGTGCGATAAAAATATAATTTTATATTTATATGAAATACCGTTAGTTTTGTAGACGATACTTGTGAGTGCGATTTCCTCCTACAAAACAATTTTAGGTTGTATAGTTTTCTCATAAAGGTGCGTCACTGTCATAATTTGCATGTTCTGCTGCCGTGTAAATAGTGACAGCCAGTTGACTTATGTATGTGAAATAATTCACACTGAAATAACATGCCTCGGGCTACGTAATGAAACATTAAGAACCGTACCGCAAACTAATTTTATATTGAAACAAAAATTTAATTTGTGCAATTTTTTTTCTGTATTTCTGCAAGTTTTTTTTAATTTCAAAATATGCCACTGTTGGGTTTTTAAAGGTTTTATTGCAAAGCTCATGGAATATAAATTCGCAGTGAATTATTTCATTTATGTTGGTTGATTGATTTTCATTATTTTTACGGCAGCGTAGCAAACAAATTTTGACTTTGATGCACCGTTATGAGAAAACCATGAGAGGTAAAATTGTTTTGTGAGAGGAAACTACAAACACAAGTATCGCCTACATAGCTAACGATATTCCATAGAAATATAAAATTATAACTTTTTCGCACTTGAACACTCTTAACACAGTGGTGGTTTGTTACCAAACTGTCCTTCCTACCGGTCCGAAGACACCGTAGGAGGGCATGGCGGGGGAGCACCCTGGGCAAGGGGGCTGACAATACAGCAAGCTACTGCTGCCGTTAAAAGTTTAACTGACATGCCTGTACTGCAACGCAAGAGAAACAGAATATTCGCAAGAATTTAACTGAATAAACCATTATGATGACAGAAACCTAGCCTTGATATAGTTCTTCAGCGCTGGTGAGGTGTGACGTGAGATAAGTTTACAAAGCAGCGCTGGAATGAAGGTAGGCGGTAACGGTAGGTAATGTCATCGTCTGGCGCGACATTCACATGCCATCTTTTGGGTCGATCTAGCAGTAACGTCAACCGAGGTCCAACACAAAATGTATGTTACTTTTTTTAACGATTCTTGCAATGGGTGCAAGTTACAAACTAAAGGAGTATTTTGGACATACGCCATTGAAGAAAATGGCGTGTCACAGAAAACCAAAGAATGCACACAAACAAACAGATAAGTAGACAAACAAAGGGACTTTGTTTGCAACTGGCAAACGAAGGTGAAACACATACAATTCCACAGGGAATTCTGTCAGTGATTTACAAGAAAATAACACAAACGAGCACCCAAGCCCAAAAAAAAAAACAACAACCAAGGAATAAATAAATAACTCAGATTAATCCACAAAATGAATTCCGTCAGTAGGTTAGAAACTATAGACAAAAATAATTACAACAGACAGGTTTTTTTTTTTTTGTGCTTGGATGCTTGTTTGTGTTATTTTCATGTAAATCACTGACGGAATTCCCTGTGGGATTGTATGTGTTTCACCTTTGTTTGCCAGTTGCAAACAAAGTCCTTTTGTTTGTTTACTTGTCTGTTTGTTTGTGTGTATTCTCTGGTTTTCTGTGACACATCATTTGCTGCAAGGGCGTATATCTAAAATACTCCATTAATTTGAAAGAAACTGTATGGCCGAGTAGTAATTTAGTAATTAGCTTGGCCATGTTTGTACAGTAACATCCTTTCTAAACCTGACTTATGAATACCATGATTCGTGACAGAATAAAGCTAACATTCAATAATTTTACGCATGTTAGCAATTGCTATGCAAGTAGTAAAAATGGCAGTTGTTAAAAGAGTTGAAATTTATGAAATTCCTAACATAGTTTTAACTGTAAATACATAACAAAATGCAATAAACAAGTTCTAATTCAAACTTTAACTGTCCCATATTTTTAAGATGTTAATAATAATCAAATTGAACTTGTAAGCGTCACAAGAAATCCTACACGATAAATGAATGAACATGTCTGCAAGTGCACGAAAGACTCGCACGTCCAATGACGGAAAAAATAAAGTGCGAACGTTTCGGAAAATAATCCTCTTTTTAGACCTGCATTTATTTAATTTGAAAGAACGTAATATAATTTGTACCTACGACCGTCGCTAGAAACATAACAATAGGTTTGTTAAATCACGTTTGTCGTATCTGAAGGGAACATATAGCTTCGCTTTACGAGTGAAAAGTTTGTAAACGTGCCTATTTTAGGTGTTGCACGAGTAATTTAGTTGAAATTTTTCTAAATTTTGGCTACGAAAGCCTGGGACGTTTTTTTTTTTTTCGTTTAAATAGATAGTTTTTTTTTTTTAATATTATTTATTTACAGTGTGGGATTGCTGTTTTAATTAAAGCTTGGGTGTCATTTACACATCATAAAGTTAAAAGGGTCAAAATTTTTCTCTATTATAAGTCTTTAGTAATCAATTATCTTCTGGTTGAGAATTATTGAACCTTCACTTTAACTGGCTGTACAACTGCTTTGCAGAAGATACTAGTATCATTCTACCACGGATGACGAAAGCGACGGCTGAGACTCGAGCGCCTCCATCAAAATCTCCTGAAACATCGGCAACCAGAATTAAACCCCCTATTAATTCGTTCCGTGTCACCGAATAAATGCTATTTGGACCTATTTGCTTCCCTCCTACCTATCCAGTGTTCCAGATCTCCCACTTTGCCACGAGAGCTAGACAGTGATTTGTCCGCCTTCACAAACAACCGCTAAAAATACCGCCTTTCCTACAGGTGGTGGGTGGTAAAAGGTGGGGGAGGGGGGATTTCAAGAAAGTGGGCATGGGCTTCAGATTCGCCGCCGACAATTCGATTGGTCCGAACCGAAAGGGAAAAGAGCGAGGGATGAGGCTGGTTCCATTTCGGCGGAAAGGGATCAGCGCGGATAATCTCGTAAAATGAAGTGATGACGAAGGAGGGTGAGGGGGGTAGGGGGAGAACGCGGGCTTTTAGCTCAGGCCAATTTCGAGCGGCGGAGAAAAGAGCGAGTCTATGGCGAGGCGGGGCTGGCAGGGAAAAGTTTCGTCGCCGGTAATGGATCACCTGCCGCGAACATTCTCCTCCTCAAATCTCGCATCGCTGTGGAAGAGCGATTGCCAAGTTATTACCGGTATTATTCAGGGCGCGACCATTCCAACCGACGGCAGGGGTGTCCTCATCTGCTACTGGAAGATCTTAAGGGGCCCGCCTCGTA
>PNEQ01096072.1:61012-73437 GCA_003012365.1 Medauroidea extradentata
TCGTATGGGCCATACAACGGTGCGTCGCCTCTACGCTTAAGGCGTGCAGTCTTCGCGAAAAAACAAATTTCCTATGGGACTTTAAGTGGTGACCCTATTGTTTTATTTACGAAATCACTTTACTAAAGTCCAATGCACTACCCTTAAGTGGTTTCACATGTATTCGGCTAGTATATTTTCCGCTATAGCAGCCTGAAAATCCTGTTTTGACCCATTTTGAAGTGCCCTAAAAGGGGATATCTAATACGTGTGTTGTCTTGAAAGTACTTAAGGGCAGTCGTCTGAAGTGTGTGTTCTCTTCGTAGAGAAACGGCGTGAACACACGTGTATTAGTTTCAGTGTAAAACATTTTCTTTAAACACGCTGCGTGTGATTTTATGGCAACGAGGCGGGCCCCTTAAGAGGAGTCTTCGTCGGTGTCGAATTTCCACCTTTGACGCGTGGGAACAGCGTAGCGATAAGAGCCAGTGTCCCACGCTTGACGAGAAGCATATCGCCTCTATTCGCAGAGCGCCAAACTGGCGTGCAAGGTTTTCCTTTTAGTCTTTTTCCTACGGGACTTTAAGCAGTGACCACAACATTTTATTATTGAATAGTATGAAGTAAAGACTAGCACATGCCTCTCACTTTGCACTTTACGAATTCAGGTAATATTTTCGTGTTTACAGCAGTCTTGAAAAAAAAAAAAAAAAACAGTTTTTAGCCATTTTGAGAGGGCCGAAAATCATGTTTCTAATAACCGTGCTGAATTTTTGGAAACATAGAAGCATAGTGTCAAGTGTGTGTTCTTTTCGTAGATAAACTTAATATTAATAAGTTAAGCGGAATTGCGTAAAAAAAAAAAAAAAGAATACGCGTGACGCGTTGCAACGTCGTCCGTGCGCCAGTCTAGGAGGAAGTCTTCGCGCGTTCGAAATCTTGCAAAACGCCGAAGCGGCAAGGACGAGACAACATGCGCATCTCGCCTCACCCTGGCCTTTAGGCGCAAGTTACTGAACTGGCGTGCAATCTTCTCGCCTCTACGAGACATTCGACGATGACCCTGTAGTTTTAATATGAACGATTAAGGTATTGTACCGTGCAAGCCAATACCCTTTGAATATTCTGTACCATGAGTTTCATGCTTATGAACACTGCGAAAACATCAATTTTCTCAGTATTTTGTGGCTAGAATATACGCTTTAATGATTTCTGAGATGTGTAGACACATGTGTAATGATCTCCGAGCGCTATTCCTAAGAGGAGATCACTTATGTGCGTTGAACCGTTATTGAACAGTCTGGTAACGGCCGAAGCTCTACACACAACTTGTCGTCCTGGCCAGACGGCCACCTTAAGGGTGTAAGTACGATAGAATCATAATTTTATATTTCTATGAAATATTGTTAGTTTTGGAGACGATACCTGTGAGTACAGTGTTTACTCTTACGAGACAATTTTAGTTTCATAGTTTCCTTATAACGGTGCGTCAAAGTCAAAATTGGCTTCTTCTGCTGCCATGCAAATAATGAAAACCAACTGACCTACTTAAAAATAATTCACTGTGATATTACATCCCACGAGCTATGCGATGAACAATTTAAAAGACCATGACGTAATATTTTGAATTTGTTAAAAATCGCAAAAGTAAAGAAAAAAGTTGCAAATTCTGCATTTTTTTTAATACAAAAAGAGTTCACAGGATTTTTAAAAAAATGTTTCACTACGTAGCACATGGCATGCTATTTCACTATGAATTATTTCACTTACGTAAGTCTGTTGATTTTCACTATTTGCATGGCAGCAGAACATGCCAATTTTTACTTTGACGCACCGTTATGAGAAAACTATTCGAGTTAAAATTGGTTCGTAAGAGGAAACTGTACTCACAAGTATCGTTTAGAAAATTAACAATATTTAATAAAAAAATATATAAAATTATGATTTTATCGCTCTTGAACACCCTTAAAGGCGCGCTTCACCTCAGTTTTCAACGACTATATTTATTTTTATATTGTACCAGATATTAATTTTCTTATTTAACATACATTGTGACTAAATCTTCCTTTTAGGAAATTTCTGTATCTCTCATAGTTTTTGCGTAATGAGTAAAAAACGACAAAATTTGCACTTTACGGTTTTTATGTACGCCACTAAAATCAACTGACATACCAAACCGAAAAAAATTCACAGTATGATGTAGGCTATGAGTTGACATGTACAAAACAAAACCAAAATAATTGTATATTTAAAAAAAAAATATTTAAATTTTTAAATTTTCATTTTAAAATTCATCATTTTTTTATTAAACACAAAGAAATTTAATTTTTGGTTTTTATAAATCCATTCCAATTTATGTACTCATCACCATGTAGGGATGGTATTTTGATCTCGATCTTGGTACAATGCAAGTCCCTATAACGGTTGGCAGTTGAAAACTTTGTTGCCATTGCACCGCAGCCGTATTAATTTACTGCATTGTGGAGGAAAATGTTATCCAGTCGTCAGCTTTAAAAAGGATATTATCCATAACATAGTTAACTGTTTTACGTAATGTAGACCGGTCAACTCCAAAATCCTCAGCCAAACTAGTCTGGAATCCAGGATCGCCCATACAACGAAATAGTGTTTTTCTACATCCGTTTTCGAGATGTTAAAGCTCCACCACGTCTTTTCATCAGATGCTAGCAAAATTTCTGCAGTTAAAATGTCAACATTTTCAATTTCAAATTGTAACAGATCTTTACATATGCGATAACGTTTCTCACGCCTAACTTGCAGGAACATCGCCATGATGCTAACTGATGTTCACAGCTCAAAAGTTAGCAAGTCTTCCTGCTGTCGTAAAATAACCTACAGTAGATGTATCTCAACATCAAAGTTAGACCCTACTCTTTATTCACATGTTAAGTCTCTCCTGTCCGGAAAAGTCTAGAAACATGCAGGCATACTAAATTCTGCAACGTTTATTCACATAAAACCTGGATACATATTAAAAAAAAAAAAGCGAGATCTAGATATACTGTATCTCGTTTTATTCACACCACTCACTACTTTAAAGTGAAAATTTTTCAACAACTTTCGATAAATAGTAAATAGTCTTACCCGCATTAAAATGCTATTTAACTCTAAAACTCTGTTACTGCGTAGAAACCAAGTTCTCAGAAATCATTAATATCTTTATTTTAATTAAATCCTATTTGTAATTCTGTGCGAAAAATCCTACTGTAAAAACTTCTACAACAGAAACATGCGGAATACGGGTTATCGAATTTAAAAAGTATTTTTTTTTTTGCTAATTTTTGTTTCGGGAGTTTAATCAAGTTTAAAATTAAACCCGTTTCGAAATTTTTTTGGAACCTACGGATTGTACAAACTTATGTAAATCATGATTTCCTCTATTTAACTTCTAAGACTTCATAAGAAAATCGTCGGCTCGTGTCAAAGTTCAATTCTGTTCTAATGGCATATATCGTATGAATGATTACTTGGGGCCTTTTTCATACACCTTATAGAGTCGAGCTAATTGTACTCGAAAATTGTCGCAACGAGTTGCAATTATTCACATATTTGAAGCGCACATTTTAAATGTAAACAACTACAATTCCAAACACTTCAAACAATGTCGTGACATGTTTATTCAGCACGCTTATTGGAAACATGTTTGTCAGGCCGCTGAAAATGTCTAAAAACTGTTTTTTTCATACCGTCGTTTATGGAAAAATACCAAGCTAGAACATGCTTCATTATTTACACCGTACTTAAAAAAATTGATGACGTCACCGTTTAAGGTCCTACAGGAATAAGAATTTTAGTATAGACGGTTCGGGATAAAGTGAACACTCAAAAAAGCCCTGCTAAATTTCTATTTTCAGCCAGTTCGTATCTTTCCGCACGTTACAGCTGACGACGGGAAATGTCTAACCTGTCTGGACACGTCACTTGATGTTTACGCGTGCAAGATAAATTGTGCAGTCGGTAGGAACCTATATAGTTTGATGTAAAAAAGTTTATTAATTATGTAAAATGCAAGTATGTCTAATTCAGTTGATTTTATTTCATTACTTTTGTATTTAAATATGAAAATACACGGAACTACATTCGGCAATGCACTGCCAACCTTACAAGTAAGGTGGCTATTGCCATGGAGGTAGGAGCATACAGGCGATGGCATGTTGGGACTTCCTTGAAGTCGACGTTTATGTGCCAGTTTTGCGCGAACAATTCGTTATTGTTGACCAACACACAGCATCGAGTAGATCGAGTAAGGTTTTCGTAAGCGCCACGTATGGTAATGATACTGTAGAATGAACAGATTTTAATGAAAACGGTTACGTGCGTTGAATTCTGGTGTAAAGAGCGATCAGGTAAGTGAAATACATCTGCTACTATTACATTTGATGAGTAAATGAGTAAAAGACCATGATTTACATTTGCATAGTGTAAATTATGCGGTTAAACAATTGTTTATGTGTAAAGCTAGCGAAGTAACTTGAAAATACTGCCACATATATCGTTTATTTACGTGTATGTACGTCACTGAATATGTGCAACTGCTTGCTAATAGCAATAAAACAAAACATTTGCACACAAAATGTTAAATAATTAGCAGAAACTAGCATAAATGTATTAAGTTAGTTCAACAATGGTTTCCATGCACAAACAGCAGGCGATGTTGGTACTCACCGAAATGTGTTTCAAAACGCAATTATGTTGTAGAGTTTTGATTTTATTTCAAAATTTTGTTCTCCAATCAACGTAAACTGAGATAAACACGGCACATCTTCTATGAGATAAATCATTTTTACTCTATTGCTCTTCAAATTTTGAGTAAATTACATTAGCTCTTATGGCGGAAACAATGTTTATGGGCTACAGCGACCACGTGTATAAAAGTACAAGCAACAAGGGCACAAACACACTGACTTCAAGTGATTACCTGGGCAGTATATGGCACGGCCACCCCCTGACTATTGTTAATGAGATTTTAAATGTTTGTTGCAATGAGAGTTTACAATTAGAGTTTATTGGTTTGTGGACGTACGCCATTGCTCACGTTTTGCTGATCAAACTTGTGTTGTATTCTGTCATTCAACACAAGTTTGATCAGCAAAATATGAGCAATGGCGTATGTCCAGAAACCAATAAACTCTGACAATTGTTAATGTTGGATTATGTACGGTAACGAGAAGTGATTTTTTTTCAGATGTTAAATCTTTAGTGCTCAATTTATCCCGAACGACCTATACAGCTCTGCATGCTAGTTGCGTAGATTGCATTACATGAGCCGGTTAGCGGCATCCTCGGCGCATCACGGGTTTTGTGCCGTCCCCCCCCCCCCAAATGCACACAAACGCAACGGTGTGTGCTAGATAAATGAATGCTAGGAACAGTATTTTAGATGTCAACGATTTAGAAAGTCAATATGGATAAACCAAAAAAAATAGCAATCCTAGATACTGATATTAGCCAAATTTATGAGCAAACATTTACCCAGATGAACTCGTTGCGCAGCAATTAAATAGAGGAAATTTTGGCGTCAACTATTGTTTTTAATAAAGGAATACGTTAATATAAAAACATTTTTGCTTAGAAAGTTGGTAAAACCTTTTATTTCCCCCCACTTTTGCAATATGGCTTTAAGAAACATACAATTTTAAACAGAGGCCTATAGTGTAACGTATCATGCCCTCTAAATGACTTCTCGTGACTGATATGGCTTGTCAAACATATTTATACACGTAACGGAAGTTAATATTTTACTTGAACCTTGGTGCCCGCGACGATCTCGCCATGACTCTCATTCATTTGTTTGTCTTGTAGGTAATACAATTAAGGCGGCCGCCTATCTCACGCTTCAATACGTTGCAGTGTGTTCGTAAACAGGTTTTTTCTACGAAAATATTCCACGTGAGCCTATTGTGCCAACGCACGAAAAGAAAACACACTTCAGACAAGGTCGGAACCTCATTGTTAAGACGCCACGCTCGTTAAAACACTGTTTCTAAGCCCTCCAACATGGCTAAAAAAGGGTCATTTCAGACTTCCGTAATTAAAAATGTACTAACCGGATGCATTTGAAACTCAGATTGCGACCTGCACTTAACTTAGCTGCAGACCTTCCACCAATAAAATTATATGGTCACCGCTTAATGTCCCACAGTAAAACCTGTTCTGCGGGGACTTTGCACGCTAGTTCAGCCCTTGGCTCGTTGAGGCGATGCGGCATTTTATGCGCGCTTAAAGGTCGACCTTACTGCTCCGTCGCTTTTGAGCCTCTAATGCGCGGGTATAGGCGCTCACCCACATTCGCGTCAGCACACTTTTTATAACACACGTACGCTTATGATGCTATTTTAGTAAGTTATATACATACAAATCCGGAAAGGGAGCAGATATAAAAAAACGTTATATAGAAATGTCGGAAATAATCTGAACTGTGCAGCCTATTTTTATACATATATTTTTTTTAATTTTTGGAAAATTATTGGCTGCAAGAAAATTTAATTTAGTCGATAATATGCCAAAATTATATAAACTTATGTTAAAAAAAATAGTCTTCATTGTACAAAATGTTTTCAACATTTATATGTAACAGTTTTGCGATATCAGCTTCCTCTCTGGGTTTAAAGGTTAAACTCGCAAAAACAGCTTAAATAGGAACCTATGGTTCTAAACCTTCCAGACGAGACAAGAGGGCTCGAGGTATCTGGGCGTACCTGGACCATCGGAGGAGAGTACATAAACTCTTCTAACAAGGTTACACCGACCCTCCGAAGGGCGGAGAATCTCCCCGGGACTGAAATAATGGCAACGCTTCAAGAGGAAAGACGACAGGGAAACTCAGAGGAGGTGGGTAAAAAAAATAGCACGCCGTAGTGAGGCTAACGAATAATTCAGACCGAGACCTCATTCCACCGTCCCGTCTCCTTACTCCTCATACCAACCCCCTATACCCATCCGCACCCCAAGTCTTTTTCCACGTACAATTTTTTTCCCCGCGCGCCATTTGTAAAGTGTGGAGAAAGGGAGCAGGCCGAAACGACGTGCGTAGGACTACTTGGCCCTAACGACCCGTGGAAATGGATTTAACTAGAACAGCGAAAGTCAGAGGTTGGCGACGACGTAGGTTTTGGGAGGGGGAGGGGGTACCCTAAGTATTGCAATGCCCTTAAATAACACCATTCCAGAATAAATATTTATACCTGAAGTGGCACATTTTCTCGTCGTAAACAACGAAAGAGAATATTATTTTTCAATTCTTGCAAAAATGTATGCTAAACACGACCTAAGAGAGATTTGGACGTGATACGAGAATTCTTGAATGAAATAAAAATACCCAGCTTGAAAATATTTGATAAAACTACAGGTGAATATGGTTTAGTATTTATAAGAAAATTTTGGTATGTTGACGACCCTAAAATTGTATGAATGTGAACATTTTATTTGCTTATGTATGAAGTTAATTAGTTTCGGTGTTTAGGAACTTAATAAATGTACTTTCTAATAAAGAAAATGAAACAGTCTTGAAACATTACAACGTATGTGTAAAACTAAGATAATGAAGGTGGTAAAATTTATGATTCTACTTTCCCTTAAAATTAACTTTTAAACAACGCAGCAGACATTCTACATTGTTTGAATAATTACAAAGTAATAGTACCTGCAAATGTGCTTTAGCTAAAAAGTAAAATAATCTTACGGAAGAATGAAAAATAGATGAAAAAATAAGAGTGCATTTTAACTACAGAAAATATATCGAATAATTGTTAATGCAAAAAGAAACATAAGTGTAAGTAAAAAATCCCATCAATTCCACGCATTTAAAAGTGTACAGAAATTAATTTAAAACATCTGGAAACAATTTCGTACGGATGAGAACAAGTCGCTCGTCAACATTTTCAGATTAAATACAAAATAACAAAACATGAAACTATGGAGCAAAAAAAAAACATCAAGGGCAGCAGTCGAAACATGCCACCGCGTGTCCATTTTTTCTTATAAATTTTCTTACCTTCGCAAAAAATTTTAAATTTTTTATCTCAGCATTTTTTATTTAAAGTACCAAAATTCCAAGCTTTATCGTTACTTGAAAAGTCATAGTTTCACCTTAAAATTTAAATTTTTTGCACCTTTTAAAGGCTTACAATCATCAACAATATTAGATTCTCAACCAAAAATCTGTAAAATTTAGTCTATTCACACCTTTCGTACTATATTTTCACCGAAATTTCTTCACAAATCCATTTTTTATAATCTAAAACTTATTTTGTTTTTGCCTTTATAATAAATACATATAATCGTGATGTGTCACCGAAATTTGTATCTGGTTGTAACGGTAACGCTCCACTAGTATAAACTTTATATGGTGCTATCTATAACTTTCTCTTGCATGAACCAAAATATTTTTATTTTCTTTTTTTAATCTTGCTATAACTTTAGCTTAAAGATAAGAATAAATTTTTTAAAATCAATAATCATACAACTTTTTACCGTTATAAATATGTTTGTTGTCATATCTACAATTGACTTCATCTTTAAATGAAAAGTTAATAAGCAATAATACGCCAGAAAATGTGCTGTGGTTAATTGAAATTTAATTGACACTTAATTTTTTAAATAAAAAAATTTAATTAAAATTTTTTTTCAATAATTTTTATAATTCGGTTGCTTCTTATATACTTAAACTAGCTGTCCCTTTGCGGCTTCGCCCGCGTGTACTATAGAAAAGAGCAACTAAATTTTAATAACGTATTAATTGATGGTGTTACTATATTCTCTGTATATCTTTATAACAACAAATACAAACAGCTTTATCCAGTCCACTACGCCGAGGGTACTTTAATTGCAGAACATCTTTGTTTTTAATTCATCTTTATTTCTCTACAAAATAGCTACCCGGCCGCGGCTTTTCCCGCTTGAAATTATGTAATACAAACAGTAACTCTGGATAAAATATGTGTTGAAGGCATTTAACAGCTAGCGTACTCAATAACAGTGAACTATAAATTGTCTTAGCTCAGTGAAAAGAGCGCACGCAATATGCACGTATGATGTCATGTCATGTCCCATCGCAAAGACTTGCACAGGATACGAACCCGTAACCCCACCTCTCCCACACCACAAACTTTGTACAATACCCGAGTGGATACTTAAAGGCAGGCCGTAATAATACTTTCGTATGTACGGGCTACAGTCCAAAAGAGGTTTTATTTATGGTGGGTTGGCAAAAAAAACGCAATTCCATAGACTTAACTACAAATTATTCAAGACAGGCCATAAGAGTTATTTCACGTGTACATGCTATAGTCCAAAGAGATTTAACTATAAGCAAGAAATAAAAAGGAAACAAATTTTGAACTATTTCAGGTGTTAGGAAAGATTATTCTTAAACACGTTTTATTTTTTATAGGCTTTCAAAGACGAATTTCCAAAAATCGTTAAATTACTTTTTAGGTATTTACTTATGTTTCTTTATAAGACAAAAGCCACTTCGATATCTCTTAACGGTTTAGGTGATACGACTGATTAATAAAAAAACTGTTTTATTTTTTTACAGGCTTTCAAAAACGAATTTTGAAAAATCCTGAAATACTTTTTAGGTATTTGCGTAAGCTTCATTTTAAAGAAAAAATCACTTCGATATCTCAGGTGGTTTAAGAGGAAGAGAGGATTTACTGTAAACGAATTAAACGGCTTTTCACCTCCTTAATATAAAAATTTCGAAAAATCCTGAAATTTGTTTCTAGACATTTGTATTTGCGACCTAACGAAATGAATAAGACGACGATAGCCTGTCGGGTTCGAGAAATATCAAAGATTTGCAAAAAATACATTTCACCCCGTTTCTCCACCTTAATAGCCGAATTTCAAAATTTCCTTTCTTAGTGCGCGCCTACGCCACAAGGGGAAACTTCCCTTAAAATTTCACGTTTCTAGGTCCAGTGGTTTGGACTGGGCGTTGATGATGAATGAATGAAAGAATGAATGAATGAGTCAGTCAGTCAGTGAGTGGGGCACTTCTTTATATGTATATAGATTATATTCACTATTAATTTCATGTGGTTTAAAAACATGAAATCTATAAACTAAATACTAAGGGGCCCGCCTTGTTGCCATAAAATCACACTGCAGCGTGTTTGAAGAAAAAGTTTTATACAGAATTTAAAAAAAAATAATTTTATTAACTATTATTTATTTCAGAACATTAGTTATTAAATTATATCGTTAATATCATTTACTTCGTTTTAGTTATAAGTATCTCCTGTATTGTCGCTTAATATTGAATGAAAGTATAACTGGGTGAAGTTATATTTTTGTTATATTTTTCATTATAATTTTTAGTTATATAATAACGTTGTGGCCCTGTAGATGCCCAATTATTGCCACTAAATCAAATCATATTTTTTTTCTAAAGGTTTATCTCTCTCACGTTTTGACAGCTTTCATTTTGGCTCATTATTTCTACGCATAGCTTATTTATTGGCGCAGCGCATGAAACGCAAGCTTATTTGCCCGTAAAATAATTGTAATTCCTTGTTCTACCCTTCCTCTTACAACTCATCATTTTTCATTCGTAGGCTACTTCCACTCTCAAAAAACCAAAACTTCGCGATAGCAGTTCTGACAACATGGATGAGATCCTGTTAAAAGCCCAGCAATTTCTCTTCATGCACTGACAACATGCTTCCTAAAATTGAATTAAAATTAATGATGTTATTCTGACAAACTAACTACTTAAATATTTTACTGTACGTCTTGTATTGACAAGATAAGCTAACTTTTTTAAACTAGTTGTAGAATCTTGCTATAGTGAGCGCATATAAGACATAAATCATACGTAACACAAAAAGTCCCAATCGGGTACTAAAAAAGCAGAAAACACCAACAAATGTGATAGCGAAATGTGACACGTATTTTAAAGATCTTAATCGTTCTGTTGTGCTGGAAATATATGGAGATTTCAAATTGCTGATAGCATAAAAAACTGTCGCTTGGGGTTTGATTTGTAATATACTGACCGGGCACTGATGTTTTATCTTTTTTCTCCTATCATGGACAGAAAAATATTTCTTACTTCAATGACGATTAAAGAACATTTAAAAATATTTTTTTCGCCATAATTTTTACTACGGTTCGCAAAAAAAAAAAAAAAAGAAAAGATATTTCATCAGACAGCTACAGCAGATGTATAAATTTACGATATTGTATGTAACGATCAGAACTAATTTGGAATAATATAAGTCTCTTAAGTTGACAATGACATTTAATTTTGCACAACTTATCAAAAAGAAACGGTATAGCATCTGTTAGAGTTCTTTAAAGTTTTGAAATCGTATTACTGACTTTATTTTAAGTACTATGCACCTGAATAAAAAACTTGATCAATTAAGTCAGCTTCACTGAGATAATGTCTGTTGTCACTTCAGAGGAAAAACACAGGTTTACAGTAGCCGTGTATTTATTCAGAACTCACTAAGCGGTTGTTAGTACGAATTTTCCTTAGGGGCGGTAAAGATTTTTCAATGTGTTTCTGTTTTTAAATTGAGAATAAAATACGGCTTACCCAAATTAATCTATGGATTTAAAAAATGACAAGACGTTTGTATTTAGAATAGTAGAAAGCATGCACCTGAAACTGAATCCAGTGTTTCTTGGCCAATAAAATTCTTTATTTGAAAACAATGTTCTCCGTTAGAACTTCAAGCACTCAGCATACACCCATTTATTAGCAATAGGACACTAAGAAGTATCTCACGGTTACGATTTTGTTTCACGCAAGCGAAATAATTATTTGAGGTTATTTTAATGCTGCAAAACCCGTGGAAATTACACCTAATTTTATCTTAAAAATAAATTATTGAAAATCTTATGTCTGTTATTAAAGGTATGTGATTCTCATCAAGATATATTTAGTTCCCAACTTAATTTAAGTATATATTTATAATAATATGTAAGCCAAATTAAATTGTTTCTCTAAGCAAACATAGAAAATTAATTATCAGCTTAAAATAAACACTTCAAGCGTTTAATATTTTGTGGGCGGCCAGAAAGGGTATAGGCAAGTAACTCAAAAAAATAGCGCAAATTTACTTGTGATCTTTCAGCTTAGTAGTTACTATTTTATGAATTTTATTTATTTGACTTTAATTTATACGGTACAGTGTTTCAAAAAGCAACCAGTGATTGTACTTCTAGTTCTGAAAAAAATAGCAGGGTTCCGACTCCATTAGGCAGTTTATCTATACGGGAACCACACATACGTTAGAAACGCACAACTTAGAACTGCCATATAATAGAATACACCACAAAAACCACACACATTAGAAATTGCAAATGTTAGAACAATCACACGGTAGAAACACATAATATAGAACACACATTTGTTAGAAACACAGATGACAGAAACGTCTTATGTAAGAAACACAGATGTTAGAACACCCATA